>PVHX01005127.1:18043-116300 GCA_004024805.1 Geosciurus inauris | reverse complement strand
TTTGGTACTGGGGATTGACCTCAGGGGCACTCGACCACTGAGCCACATCCCCAGCCCGATTTTGTGTTTTATGTAGAGACAGGGTCTCACTGAGTCGCTTAGCGCCTCGACATTGCTGAGGCTGGCTTTGAACTCGCGATTCTCCTGTCTCAGCCTCCCTAAGTGCTGGGATTACAGGCTTGAGCCACCGCGCCCGGCTCAAACCTATTCTTATTAAAGTATCTGAAGTAGAAAGTATAAAGCAGGACTGACAGACTTGAGAAAGGATAGGATGTAGGAAATCAAAGATACATATTCATTTCTTCTCAGTTTGGCCATCAGCATCATCTTATAGGATTCTTTGATCATTGACTACTCACCTCTATTGTAGGGAATGCTAAATTTAAATAAACATGTTCTAGTGCTGGGAGAAGATTCTTTGTCTTGGGAGCACTTGAGACAGTAGCAATGAATCATGCTGCCTTTCTGTAATTTTTTTTCTCCCTCATCTTCAGATGAGGCATGAAGCCAACCCTCAGCTAAATACTCTGCTTTTTATTTTATTTTTTTTCAGATTACATTTTCCTTGCAATTGGCAGGGGAATATAAAAGTTGAGATAGAGATGAAAGAATCTAGACTTAGGAGCTTTTTTCTCTTCTCAATGGTCAGGAATATAGGGAATGAGGACAATTTTTTCCATTTTGAATGTTTTATTTTATCTATTTGATCAAACAAATGATCTTATCCCCATCCATATGTTCTCTGTGTATTTGCTGAGTTTTGACAAAAGAATAATAAATGTTCAGGTGAACCTAAAGAGAGACATTCACACAACTGGACTTATCCAACATCTGTGAGAGTATGGAATAAAAATGTGCAATGTGAAATGCATTGATAATTTGGAACTTCATGAAGTAGCAGGGCACAATGTGGTAGGAAACTATTTTTGGCTTCTAGGTATTTGGAGTCACTCAAACTAAACCAAGAAATGATGGAATATATTATTTTTAGTTTTTGTTTAAATTTTTCCATTTAAAAAAATTTTAAAAATTTAATAAATACACAAAACTGCACATATTTAATGTGCATAATTTTGTGGATTTGGATATATAAAAATACTCATGATAGCTGGGCATGGTGGCTCACGCCTATAATCCGAGCAGCTCAAGAGGCTGAGGCAGGAGAATCATGAGTTCAAAGCTAACCTCAGCAAAGGCGAGGTGCTAAGAAACTCAGTGAGATCCTGTCTACATAAAACAGAAATAGGGGTGGGGATGTGGGTCAGGGGTCGAGTGCCCCTAAATTCAATCCCCGGTACCAAAAAAAAAAAATACTCATGATAATATCACATAATCGAGGTAATAGACATATCAAGTTCTCCTAAAGTTTCCTTGTGTCCTTTTGTTTATCTATTTTGCCTAATAAAGAACACCTAATATGAATTACCCTTCCAACAATTTTTAAGTGAAAATATTATAGGTATTATGCTATATGCCAGATCTCCAAAACTTACTCATCTAACATAACTGAAACTTAATACCCATTGAACAAAAAATCCTCAAGGAAATGCAGATGCTTTAAATATGTATATAGCAACCAAAGGATCAAGGATCTTATAGGAGTTCTTGAAAGGATATAAAACCTGACTTTTTTTTTAGCACCTCATGTGCTTCAGGTCCTGTGCTAGACAGTATTATGCCCGCTGTATTAGTCCCTTTTCTATTACTAAAAGTTATTACTAACCTTATTTTTTTTTTTTTTTTAAAAAGAGGTTTATTTAGTTTACGGTTTTGGAGATTCAAGGGCATGACATTGGCAGAGCTCTACTCCTGTGAGGGCCTCACAGAGGATGGTGTCACAATGGTGGAAATGCACACAAGAGGAAGCAATCACATGGCCAGACATAAAACCAGAGAGAGACTTAGGGGTCAGGCTCAGGCTTTTATAACAACTCACTGTCATGAGAACTAACTCAGGGTGCCAGGAGAGCTACCTTAAGGCCTCCGTTGGCAGCATCTCCCACTAGGCTCCACTTTTTAAAGATCCATTTCTCTATCATATTACCACACCCTGGACCAAACCTCCAATACAAATACCCTTGGGGGACAAACCACATTCAAGTCATAGCATTCACTAATTCATTTAACTCTTCTGAAACGCAACAAAATTGAGACAGTATGATTATCTTGATTATCCTTATGTTTTGAGGCCGAGATACTGTGATTTGACTAGTCATAAAGCAGAAGCAGTGCAGTGTTTGTGATTCCAATACCCACTCTTCCCAACTACCCCTTATATTAACTTCAAGACTTTAATAACAGCCATTAAGACTAGTGAATCCTATTGCTTCTAATTCTCAAGATAATGGTCATTTAAATATAATTTAAATAATGGTCATTTAAATATAAATAAATTATATATGTATATACATATATATGTTAGCATTAGGGTTCTCTAGAGGAACAGAACAAACTATATACATATATATATATATATATATGGATTTATTAGATAGGCATGGTTATAAAAAGGGGATTTATTAAATTGGCTTACAGGACCAGAAGGTGGATAGTCTCACAATGGCCGTCTGCAGGCTGGAGAAGGGGAGAAACCAGTAGCTGCTCAGTCCAAGAAACCAGAGCTCCAGAATTGGAAGAATCAATAATGTAGCCCCAGGACTGAGGACCTGGGGACTCTCTAGAGAGTCGTTGATAAGAGTTTGCTTTGGAAGAGTGAAGTAGCTGGAGTCTGACGTCCTCAGACAATTGTAGCAGCAATTGAAGCACACACTCAAGAAAAATCTGGTTTGTATCTGCTGCTGTTTCTTTGTTCTTCCAAATTTAATTCCACCCAGGCTCCCAACCTCTTGGACTGTTCTGCCCACACTAAGGGTGGATCTCCTCAGTTTGCTCTTCCACAATCATTCCTAGAAACACTCTCACTGACACGCCCAGAAACCTGATAATCCTAGCCTTCTCTTAATCTAATCAAGTTGACAATTCAGATTAATACACATACATGGAAGCTACTATATATTTTAATAAGAATTACTAACTCTGGAGGATAATAAGATCTCTATTCTTCTGTTTGAGTCTACTATCTTACTACTATCTAATAAAATCTCTATTCTTCTGTTTGAGTCTACTATCTCTATTCTTCTGTTTGAGTCTACTATTTACCTTATTTAAGCTAAATCATTGTGGGCTATTAAATGTAACATTAATATAGAAATCATTTTATAGCATTTTGCTTTTATATGGAGTAGCTCATAGCATTTGTATAAAGGAGTTACAATATGTATAATCATATCGGAACCCTTATGCAATATCTTCAGTAGATGGAAAATGACATTTTAGCTTGAATTAGGATGATTTGAGATTCCTGCTGAGAAGGTTGCACAGGGTCATAGAACTACTCAGAGTTAGAACTACAGCACAAGAATCTCTGTTTCTAGCCCAATGATCCACTTAGTTAAAATAGGACTCAAGCTATTCATAAAGCAATGTCATCAGCCACAAATCTAGCTAAGTAGGATGGGAGTAAAAACTAGACGTTAGGAGAAACAATCATTTATGTAATAAATGTTAACTTATCTTTCTTTTCAGATTAGTTTCATAATGTTTTTACATTTATCAGAAGGTTTTATAGACTTAGGAAAAGAGTATAACTATTCTTCATTATCAGTTGCCATGGCTGAGATATAGAAACTGCGTTTTGAGTTCATTTTATAAAGGTTCAAGGATATCTTATAGCATTAGATGCCAAGGGATAAGATTATTATTAATTGTTTAGATCTCTATGGTAATGAATAACTTCTGTTTTAATGGTGTTGCTTTATTAATTTGAGTGTCCTCTAGTACTTTAATTCAAAAATGGTCTTTACTTTTTTAGAATATTTTATAATGGTTTATAGAGATTATAAAACTCTCTAAATTTTTCTTGCTCCATTGACTTACACCAGTAAATGATTTTCTAATCCATCTCTTCCTCCTAACTTGCCTTCATTTCAAATCTTTCAAACAATCCTGAACACCATTATTTTTAGTTTTTAGTTTTGCCTTTGTTAGGTCATAATAAAAATTCATTACTAATGTTTTTTTTTGCTTACCTTACCTGGCTTTCTACATAAAATATTTTTAGAATTCTTAAATTTCCAAATGTTCACTGAATACTTGCACATTGTATAATGCCTTAGCACAATATTAAGCAACTCATAAAAATTCAATAAATATTCACTTTACAATTATTAAAACAGTTAGTGGTGTTGAGCCATGAAATAGAACTATAGTCTCTGGCCTCAAGAACATATCTTAAAATTCGGTGTTCGTGGGGAGAGAGATGATGGCATTCAGAAAGGAGATGACACACAAGCCAAGGCCATGTCCAGTGTCTCTTATCTCTGATGCTTCTGCCTGCCTTCCCCTCACCTGCTCTACCTTTTACTTGATGTTTAACTTGAAACTGAAAACTGAAAATAGTTGAGAGAGTGCCTGCGTAGATGTTAGTTCACACTTTAATTCCTGGTGCCTGGGAAAATTCCAAATCACGAACACTGACTTTGACTAAAAAAACTCTGGAGGTCTTTGGGACAGTCAATATTATTTTTTAGTGAGCTGGCAAAATTTCCAGTCAATTTTAGGAAGAGGTCCCTGGAGTCATTCTGGAGTCCTAAGACTATTTCAGATATGAATGATAGTTGTGTGGTCCATAAAATAATCAGGATAACTCTAGGCACAATTCAAGTTTAATACTAATTCAGTAGATGACCTAGTCGGTGCTTCTAAATATCTCCAGGTTATATGCTGGACTGAGATTTGTAGCCTACATGTATCCAAACCTCATTGCTTAGGACTTAGAAAAGAGCTTGCTTTGCCCTGAGGAAGAGATGTGTTGGCAACATGTGGCATTAGCCATTTAATAGCATGGGGGGCCATTCTGAGATTTACTTGGATTTTTTTATGCCACTCAGTTCCACCAATATTTATTCAACATCCATACTGCCCAGTACTGTGCTAGATATTTGGTTAATATATATGTCATAAGGCTTTTGCCCTTGAGTGGCTTAATAATTCCACAGAAAAGTTTTAAAAATTGTGTTCCTTGCACTTTATTTGTTCAAGGAAGAGCCCCAGAATTACCATTGGAACTTGTACAGTTTCAGAATCATACCTGGCATAAAATAAATGCCCCAAATGTGTTAGCCTTGTGGGTTTATAGTTCAGTGAAAGAATTTCCCTTTTGTTTGCTTTATGTATGTGGCATATATTTATGTATTTATCATCTGAGAATTGCCAGCCCATTTCCTTTTGTTTGAAAAATGGTTTGTTGCTAAGTAAAGTTTGAATAACTAACAGTCTCAGGCATCTCTTGTTTTAGAGTCTTACTAAATATTCATATTAACATTATATCGAGACTTTACTCAATTTTATATTAATATAAAGACATACTTTTGATTAAATGACTATAAAAAATCAAAACATTTTGACAAATATGTATTCTTGACTGAGTTTGGAATGGCCCAATTACAGATGATTGGAAAAAAGAATTATAGCCAACAACATATAACATTTATTGAGTGATAAGTACCATTCTATATTATTCTAGATATTTTATGTCATTTTATCTTCATAACAATATCATGAAGTGGGTATTATTTTACAGATGAGGTAATACAGAAGACCAGAAATATTGTTTAACATGCTTAATATTATTTGGCAAGAAAGTGGCAGAACCAATATAAAAACATAAAAAGTGCGTCTGACTCCAGAACCATTAAGTAGTATTATCCCAACTTCATGAATGAGGCAATTTAGGTATAAAATCTTAGATCTTTTTGTCTGAGATTACACATCTATTAATCATTAAAGATGGAATTTAAAATAAGGTCATTTGACTTTGAAGTCTGGTGGTTTAGAACTACTATAGTAGTTAGAAATAGTTAAAAATTAGTAGAAGCTAGATTGGCTGTTTCTGACAGCTATGTAAATGAATACTTGACCAAGAAGTTTGAGCATATTTTAAAGAGGCTGAGGACTAATAGCATTTGAAGGCAACTAATGTATCTAAAGAATACATTAATATGCTGGGCATGATGGCACACGCCTGTAATCCCAGCAGCTTGGGAGGCTGAGGCAGGAGGATCGCGAGTTCAAAGCCAGCCTCAGCAAAACCAAGGCACTAAGCAACTCAGTGAGACCCTGTCTCTAAATAAAATACAAAATAGTTCTGGGGATGTGGCTCAGTGGTCAAGTGCCCCTGAGTTCAACCCCTCTACAACCCCCAAAATACATTAATGTATTCTAAATGTATCTAAAGATTATATCAGCCTAAAGTGATATTATATATCTTTGCCAGATATATCCCTAAATTTATCACATTTTAGTCACATTATGAAAGATACTTTTAGAAAATTCAATTCCTCATTATTCACTGCTGGAATATAGAAATACAATTTTTTAAAATAAATTAATGGTTGCAATGGACTGAATGTGTATAAACCCTCCCCTCCATTGATATGTTGAAGTCCTAACTTCCAGTGTGATGGTATCAGGAAGTGTTGTCTCTGGGAGGTGAGTATGTCATGAGGGCAAAGCCCTCATGAATGGTATTAGACCCTCTTATAGAAGACTCTAGAGTCCTGTTTGTCCCTTTTTCTGAGTCAGTTTACAGTGAGAGCCATCTATGAGGGAGTGGCTCTCATCAGACACTGAATCTGTGGGTGCCTTGATCTTGGAATTCCTGGCCTCCAGAACTAGGAGTAATATATTTCTTTTTTGTTAATTTTATTCTTATTTTTTGGTGCTAGTATGGAACCCATAGATGCTTAACCACTGAACCATGTTCCCAGCCCATTTTTTAAAAAAATTTGAGAAAAGGGAGGGCCTTGCTAAATTGCTGAGGCTGGCTTTGAACTTGCCATCTTCCTGCCTCAACCTCCCAAGTCATTGGGATTATAGGTATGCACAACTACACCTGACTAATTCTGTTGTTTTTAAGTCACCCAATGTCATGTTTTATTTGTTTCTTTTGTTTTGTTTTGTTTTTATAGCAGCCCAGACTATGATATTCATATATCCTAAAATCTAAACTTACATGTTAGTTCTGAATCTTTTTGTAGATTCTATTATTATCTCTTTTTAGATAAATCTATCCATTTTATTTATCAAATTTATGTGCATAAGGTTATTTATAATTATATTACTTATCTACTGCTGTATAATAAATTACCACATGCTTGGTGGCTTGAAACATACATTCATTAGCTGACAGTTTCTGAAGATTAGGAGTCTGGGTTGGCTTAGCTGGGTCCTCTGCTTAGGGTATCACAAAGCCACAGTCAAGGTGTCAGCCAGGCCTAGGTTTTCACTGTGGGCCTAACCAGGGAAACTTTTCTTTCAGACTCTAGGGCTGAAGAATACATTTCCTTCAGGCCTGAAAATCATGTCAGATTACAGTGGAAAGAGAAAGACAGACTCTAGCCAGGTAGTCACCTTCTCAGGTCATCCCACACAGGTAAACATGTTCATCTGAGAGCAACATAAGATGAACCCATATGTTTTTTCCAACCCTGTTTCTGGCCATCTGAACATCACTTAAAAGAAGACAGAGCAAGCAAAGCTGAATGTGGTGGTGTGTGTCTATAATCCCAGCAACACGGGAGGCTGAGTCAGCAGAATTGCAAGTTTGAGGCCAGCTTTAGTAACTTGGTGAAGACCTGATTAAAAAAAATAAAAATAAAATGGACTGGGGATGTTGCCCAGTGCTTACCTAGCAAGTACAAGACTCCTGGCTCAATCCCTGGTACATAAACAAACAAACAAACAAAAAATCCCAAGCAGACTAATATCACTATGAATTCATGTTCAATAACCACAACAGGTTCTCAATTGCCTGGTAATTATGTATTTTAGTTACCTAAATTTCTCCCTTAAACCATCAGTTTTAAAAGATACCCAGGACCTGAATGGAAGTATGACTCAGTGGTAGAAAGCTTGCCTGGCACGCTTGAGGCCCTGGGTTCCATCCCCAACATTGCAAAAACAAACAACAACAACAACAAAACACAAAACTCATTTTCACCAAATTTCCACATACACCATAATCTTTTTACTTTCACAGTGTATCCTCACTTCCTATTCTTTCAAGAAAGTGGATCCCATGGCAGGAGCTCATCTCTGGTATCTCCCTCTATGGATACTGGCCAGGGTTCTGGTTGATGCTCACTCCTTCATGCTTGGCAGTAGTAATGACTTGCTAGTCACTGGGAATTTTACTGTTTTTGTTTGCCTTAATCCCTTCTCACTTGTCTGTAAATACTACCTTCTTTTTACTCTCTTCAAGTAAACCTTTGAGTGTGCCACCTGTTTACTATGGAATCTTGACCAACATAAAGGCTTAAATCCATGTTCTGCCCTGAGTATCACCATCACACTGACTTCAGTAGCATACATTTCAATAGAGATCTCTCTAGAACTAAATAGTACTTGGGCCAAAGATGAAAGAAAGACTTGGCACAATTTTCAACTCCATTTGTTTGTGGCTGGTACTTTGAATCATGGTATTTATTCTTACTGATATTTCCCCCTTAGATCTAGTCAACTCATGAATGGATTTTTTAAATTTTGCCTATTGTAATTTGCTTTCTTCCCAAATATCTTGCCTTTACATGATCTGGTCAATGTTCTGTCCTTTGTCACCTTTACTTTGACTCATGGACATTTTGTGACCTTATTATTCTTATTCTTGTATTCATGACTTATCATGGCTAATTTGATGTTTTAGTTGATTTAAGAGCTTTTGATTATATAATTCACTTTTTGGGGGTGGGTACTGGGGATTGAACTCAGGGGCACTCGACCACTGAGCCACATCCCCAGCCCTATTTTGTATTTGATTTAGAGACAGGGTCTCACTGACTTGCTGAATGCCTCGCATTTGTGGAGGCTGGCTTTGAACTTGTAATCCTTCTGTCTCAGCCTCCCAAGCTGCTGGAGTTACAGGCATGTGCCACTTATAATTCACTTTCTGAAATAACTTCTACTTCAGTTTTGTAACTAAGTCTTAATAGCAGAACACAAACAAGTCTGTTTATTCTGATGCATAATCAGGACAGTTGGTATAAATGTCCAGTTAAATTTACTTGTTTACATATTATATATGTATTTCATTTTTAAAAAATTTATTTATTCTAATTAGGTATACATGATAGCAGAATGCATTTTGATTCATTGTACACTACTATAGCACAACTTTTCATTTCTCTGGCTGTACACAATGTAGTCACACCATATGTATAGCCATATATGTACCTAGGGCAATGATAGCCATTTCATTCCTCCATCTCTCCTGCCCCCATGTTCCCTCCCCTCCCCGCCTCCCCTTTGACCAATCAAAGTTCCTCCCTTCTTCCCATGCCCCCCACCTTTATGGGTCAGCATCCACTTATCAGAGAGAACATTTGGCCTTTGATTTTTTGGGATTGGCTTACTTCAGTTAGCATGATATTCTCCAACTCCATCCATTTACCTGCAAATGCCATAATTTTATTCTCTATTAATGCCGAGTAATATTCCATTGTGTATATATACCCCAGTTTCTTTATCCATTCATCTATTGAAGGGCTTCCACACTTTAGCAATTGTGAATTGTGCTGCTATAAACATTGAAGTGGCTGTGTTACTGTAGTATGCTATTTTTAAGTCTTTAAGGTATAGACCAAGGAGTGGGATAGCTGGGTCAAATGGTGGTTCCATTCCAAGTTTTCTAAGGAATCTCCATACTGCTTTCCAGATTAGTTGCACCAAATTTCAGTCCCACCAGCAATGTATGAGTGTGTCTTTTCCTTTACATCCTTGCCAACACTTGTTTGTATTCTTGATAACTGCCATTCTGACTGCATGAGATAATTTGCATTTCTCTAATTGCTAGAGATGTTGAACAATTTATCATGTATTTGTTGATCGATTGTATATCTTCTTCTAAGAAGTATCTGTTCAGCTTCTTAGCCCATTTATTGATTGGGTTGTTTGTATTTTTGGTGTTAAGTTTTTTGAGTTCTTTATATACCCTGGAGATCAGTGCTCTATCTGATGTGCATGTGGCAAAAATTTGCTCCCAAAATGTAGGCTCTCTCTTCACCTCATTGTTTCCTTTGCTGAGAAGAAGCTTTTTAGTTTGAATCCATCCCATTTATTGATTCTTGCTTTTATTTCTTGCACTTTAGGAGTCTTATTAAGGAAGTTGGGGCCTAATTTGGTGTGATGAAAGTTTGGGCATACTTTTTCCTCTATTAGGCACAGGATATGTGGTCTAATTCTTAGGTCCTTGATCCACTTTGAGTTGAGTTTTGTGCATGGTGCGAGATAGGGGTTTAGTTTCATTTTGCTGCATATGGATTTCCACTTTTCCCAGCACCACTTGTTAAAGAGACTATCTTTTCTCCAACATATGGTTTTGGCGCCTTTCTCTAGTATAAGATAACTATATTTATGTGGGTTTGTCTCTGTGTCTTCTATTCTGTATCATTGGTCTACATTTCTATTTTGGTGCCAATACCATGCCATTTTTGTTACTATAGCTTTGTAGTATAGTTTAAGGTCTGATATTGTGATGCCTCCTGCTTCACTCTTCTTGCTAAGAATTGCATTGGCTATTCTGGGTCTCTTAGTTTTCCAAATGAATTTCATGATTGCTTTTTCTATTTTTATAGGAATGATGTTGGGATTTTAAAACATATTTTACTCAGTTTATTTAAATAATGATAAGGCTACTTAAAGGATTTTTTACATACAAAAATGTACATTACAAGGTCACACTTTTCTGTACTGAATTACAAAACTTGCACAAGCTTTTAATAAAAGAGCACACTTAAAAACATTTTGACCATTTGGTAGCCTCTAAAAATTACTGAAGTTCCATAGTAGAAGATAGAGGAAGCTTTTACGTACATATATGATTGACTCTACTGGCAGTTTTACTTAGTTTAAGTTTCTTAAAAGTCATTGCTATTGAGTGAGTCTCTAGATCAGTTTTAGAATTGTCTCTCAAAACTTAAGCTAATCAAAATATTATTTCAAATAAAAATTTCAATTCTGAAGAATTTTAACACTAGCAAATATAGCCTCATAGTAGCAGTAAACCAACTTCCCAAGGTGCCTGGTAGCTGTCTAGATTAATAAGGCTAGTTTGAAAAACTGTACTGCCTTTATAGCCACTAGGAAGCAAGTTAGTGCCTTGGAGCTGCAGGGTCTTGAGATTGCAGAATTCACATGGCAGTCTATGATCCCTTAAGTGCAAAAGGACTGGGGTAAGCCTATCTTTGCCCTTTAGTGAACAGGTAGGATCAAGCAATATGACTTGCAAACATAAGCCTGAAGCTTAGGATCTCAGAAAGGACAAGAGTGGAAGAAAGAAACCATTTGGGACAGAAGACCAATGGAAAACAGGGAACAACATGAGAGGGGAATAAAAAAGCAAGACTCACCTGCTGATGGCAGAAGTAGTGCCTCTTACTATACTTCACAAGCCACCCATTGTTAGTTTGCCTAACCCAACAATTAAACCTGGCTTTGTTGGAATACAGAGTCAAAAGCAACACTATCAACCCACTGTAGTGAGTAAAAGTTATTCTAAAGTTGTACACCATTCAAATCAAGTCCTCCTAAACTGTCAAGCAAACCAAACATCACTTCAAAATTAGACTCCCAGTGCTGCTGGCTCCTGGTTCCCAGCATTTGGTAAGCTTTGTTATGTGGAGAAAGTCATTTTGAGACAAGCTCTATCCTTATACCTTCAGATGGCACAGTGTTCTAAGATGGTGGCAGTATGTAATACACAGGGCATAGTTTAGCACTTCATCTTTCAAGCTCAAAATAGCTCAATAATATGCTGCTATATGAGCACTGATCCTGAATGTTCATAATATAAACTTCAATTTAAAGGGACAATGTTACACAGTTCAGCTGTTATTACCAATCTACTCTGTAAGTTAAAGATACAAATTAAAAATTAATTTCACTGAGTAACTAAAAACAGTTCCCACTGACTTAAAATCATCAAATGGCTAACTCTCTTAACTAAGAGAGAAATACAGGTGGAAGCAGAGAGGACAACTGAACAGAAAATATAATTTGTCATTCTACCCTAAAATCTGTACTTTAAACTCCCTTAACATATATTTACGCATAGGATCACAGTTCCCAATAATGTTATCTCAGCCCTGTAGATAATAATATATTTAAACATTTACTGTAACATCAACAATTTGTGCAACAATTAGTACATACCAATTTTGTCTTACACATGCAGATTTGTAGTCTGAAGTAAAGGCAGAATGGTTAAAAACTATAGAATTAAAGTCTTAGTACAGTACTTACCTGCAAGGCTGAATGAATTTTTTGTAAGGCTATTTAAGAGCTGAACTAAAATGCTTGGCTTAACAAATGCTTGGCTTAACAAAGGAGAAATAAGGCTCCTCTAAAAGCATACTGAAAAAGGCAAACCCCAATTTGAAAATCAGTCATACATGGAAAAAAAGTATAAAGTATCCTTTTCTCTTTGTTAGAGATATATAGCAAAAAAGTAGACACTGGAACCCATGAACATGACATAAACCTATTTTCTCATTGACTTCCATTAGACAATTGGAGTGATACTACTCAAACGAACGAACAAACAAACAAAAAACAAAAAAAAACCCAAACCCAAATTTGTAGATAATTCTGCATGGGACAGGGAGCCCCATCCAGCAAAGAGCCCATTTTTCCTATGCTGCACTCTCCAGTGAATTCTGCCTCCAACAGCCGCTAGACTGACTTCCTATTCCAGAGCACACTATTTTTTCCCCACATACTTCTTGGAGTCTCCTAAGTTCTAGAATTTTATGTCCCTCCCTATTCTCTCAATTTTTCCCATCAAATACCACCTCTAACATGATTATTTATCCTAAAGATTTTTAAATGAACTTCATTTTGAAAAGATTAAGCTCCCAGGAGGGAGTAATGGCTGAACTCTTTAAGTGAGATCATAGACTGATTATGAAAAGAGAGGCAGAACTGTTGCATGACAAGAACATTCTAAGAGATGGACCAGTCAGCTTATAATCAAATCAATTCTATTATGCTTCAATGGAAGAAGCAATAGCAAGCACTGACTTCCCTTTTGTTTTTTATGGGAAGAAGCAACGCAGCAATTGCAGAACAGCTATTTTATTTGTATATATGAAATAGTTTCCAACAGTACCACAAAGATCCTTTTCATAATGAATCCAGTAATATTTACCAAAATATTGTGATAAACTATTATATGCTTCTGCTTGGGAAAAGAAGTTAATTAAAATGGTTAATCAGTATTTGAATTCTTAAAAAATCCTCAAATGTCCCTGAAAACTCTGAAAGAGACTAGTGAGAATAATTTTAAAAAGTCATTAGATGCTTTATACCAGATTTGCAGCTAATGATCTGACCAGGGTCAATATAAATGAAATATATTAAGCCATTATTTTAAAAAGAAATTCTTTAATAATCAGGATATGAAAGACAAATTCTAAAAAGGAAGAAAGGGAGGGAAGGTGAGAAAGAATGACTGTTTTTTTAACCTGTTTTAAACTTCTTAGGAAAATTCCACAATAACCAGGATTTTTGAAATAGCATCAATATATGTGAACTTGTTTTAAAAACTACAATTACAGTTATATTTACATTTTTGAAAACTTCCCTTCACCGACATGTAACATGTTGTATCTTCCTCTTCGTTTCTGGGGGCTTCAGGTTATTTGCAGACTCTGCTTCTTTAGGAGCAGCTTTCTTTAATTTCACAGGAGTAGTTCCAACAGAGGACAAAAGTGACCACTAAATAGTGCCTGAATGACTTTTTCTATGCATTAAGTCATGGTTCTGTTTAGTGTCATTATTATTGTGTTCTGATTTATCCTTCCTAGGCAAATTGGAAGACAAAATTAGGGGTGAAACACTTGAAGAGGAATTTGATAATTTTTGAAAGGCATTACTGGTAAGCTTGCCTGAGGGGGAGGCTTGAGTCCATCATTGTGTCCATTCTATTTCTTACTTTTATGCGTGTACTTGTTGAGCTTCCATCAAATTCAATGAGAGGTCTTTTCCTTAACCCATCTACAGTGCTACTCCTGCTCCAGGGTGAGGAGGAGGAACTCCTGGGACAGTAGCTCTACGTGCAGCAGCAGCTCCGAGTCCCTGCAGCTGCGACTGCCCACATTTCCCAACCGTTGTTGTAGCAAGGAGACCCCTAATGTTGGGATTTTAATTGGAATCTCATTGAATCTGTATAGTGCTTTGGGTAGTATGGCCATTTTGAAAATATTGATTCTGCCTATCCAAGAGTATGAGAGAGCTTTCCATCTTCTAAGGTCCTCTTCAATTTCTTTCTTTAGTACCCTATACTTTTCATTGTAGAGGTCTTTCACCTCTCTTGTTAGATTCATTCCTGAGTTTTTTAAATTTTTTTTTATTTTTGAGGCTATTGTGAATGGGGTAGTTTTTCTAATTTCTCTTTCAGAGGATTCATCACTGATGTATAGAAGTGCATTTGATTTATGGTTATTGATTTTATATCCTGCTACTTTGCTGAATGCATTTATTAATTCTAGAAGTTTTCTGGTGGAAGTTTTTGGATCCTCTAAGTAATAGAATCATGTTGTTGGCAAATAATGATAGTTGGAGTTCTTCTTTTCCTATTTGTATCCCTTTAATTTCTTTTGACTATCTGATTGCTCTAACTAGAGTTTCAAGGATTATGTTGAATAGCAGTGGTGAAAGAGGGCATCCCTGTCTTGTTCCCGTTTTTAGAGGGAATGCTTCCAATTTTTTCCTCATTTAGGATGATGTTGGCCTTGGGTTTAGCATAGATAGCTTTTACAATGTTGAGGTATGTTTCTACTATCCCTAGTTTTTCTAGTGTTTTGAACATGAAAGGGTGCTATATTTTGATAAATACTTTCTCTGCATCAATTGATACAATCATATGATTCTTATCTTTATTGATGTGATGGATTATGTTTATTGATTTCTGTATGTTGATCCAACCTTGTATCCCTGGGATGAAACCCACTTGATCATGGTGCACTGTATTTTTAATATGATTTTGTATGCAATTTGCCAGAATTTTATTGAGAATTTCTGCATTTATGTTCATCAAGGATATTGGTCTGAAGTTTTCCTTCCTTTATATGTCTTTGTCTGGCTTAGGTATCAGAGTGATACGAGCCTCATAGTATGAGTTTGGAAGGGTTCCCTCCTTTTCTATTTCATGGAATAATTTGAGGAGTATTGGTATTAATTCTTCTTTGTAGATCTTGTAGAAGTCAGCTGAGAATTCCTCTGGTCCTGGGCTTTTCTTGCTTGGTAAGCTTTTGATGGCATATTCTATTTCATTGCTTGAAATTGATTTGTTTAAATTGTGTATGTCCTAATTTTGTGCATTTGGTGTCCTGTATCTTATATTTGATTTTACAATTTATTCTTCATGTTGGGGAAATTTTCTGATAATTACTTTATTGAAGAGATTATGCATGCCTTTGGTTTGAATCTCTATGCCTTCCTCTATCCTGATAAATCTTAGGTTTGGACTTTTGATGCTGTCCCATAATTATTAGATGTTCTGTTAATGGTTTCTTACCATCTTCACTGTGTGGTCAACTTTATTTTCAAGATGGTATATTTTGTCTTCATTATCTGAGGTTCTGTCTTTCAAGTGATCTAGTCTGTTGGTGATGTTTTGTATTGAGTTTTTTATTTGGTTTATTGTTTCCTACATTTCAAGGATTTCTGATTTTTTTTTTCAGAATCTCTATCTCTTTCTTGAAGTAATTTTTTACAACCTTTATTTGCTGCTTTATTTCTTTGTTGGTGTGATCAATGGTTGCCTGTATTTGCTCTCCTATCTTTGTTGATCAGTTTTTCTCACTTAGGTCATTCTTTAAGTCACAGATCATTTTAATTATGTACATTCTGAACCTCTTCTCTGACATTTCTTCAACTGTGCTGTCAATGGATTCTATTATTGTAGTATCTTTGTTTGGGGCACTTTTTCCCCTTGTTTGTTCATGTTGCCTATGTGTCTTCTTTCTTGTAGTGCATATCTGAGGTATTGCAGTTTCTATCCTATAATCTTGTAGTGATCCTGCAGATTACCTGTACTTCAGCTTGGTGTTCACTTCCAGTCCCTGACAGGTGTCCCAAGACGGACGCTACTGCAACTAAAGATGGTGTGGCAGTAGCGGAAGTAACTTAAGGTAGCAGTAGGGGTGACCCAAGATGGACGCAACCATTTTCAGAAATGAGGCTGCCTGTTTGGAGATGTAGTGCTGTGGCATGCTGTGCTATGGTAGGCAGCTGCTTCCAAGCCCTGTCTATTGCTCCAAGGTGGAGGCTACTACATGGGGAGGGCTATGGTGATGGTTGCACTGTTCCAAGATGGATGCAGACTGGGGAGCAATGCGTTGGTAAATGTGGAGCCACAGCATGGACTGTCACTCTGCTTGGGGGTGGTCCTGAGCCTGGGCTCTCACACAGGATGGCGGGTGCAGTCCTGGGCCTGACCTAGACCTGGACTCCCATGCATGTCCACAGGGGCCTGTCCCGGGCCTAGGTCTGAGCTCTGGAGTGGGTCAGTGGGGGTGGCCCTGGGCCAGACCTGGGCCTGGGCTCCAGCACAGTTCCTGGGGGTGGTCCTGGGGCCGAAAGTTTGTTTTTTGATGGGAAGAATGAGCCTCTAGCAGAAGGAAAAGAAACTCTATGTGTATTTCAGTAATGATTTGTCAGGTGTTTATTAATACTGAATCTGTTTTATTTTACATAAATTTCAATAATACTCCACATGAATCTTCATATGACATACTCCAAAACTACCATTCCTTAAAAGGTTATTGGAAACATATATACATTCACATTATAACCTTTCAGAAATTACATTTATAAAAATGAGTCATGAATATGTTTATATGGAGCAATTGACTACATTTTATTTATTTATTTTTGGTAATAGAGATTGAACCCAGGGCCACTATACCACTGAGCTTCATACCCAGCCCTTTAAAAAACTTTTTTAAAAATTTGATACAGGGTCTCTTTGAGCTGCTAAGGCTGGCCTCAAAGTAGTGATCATCATTCTCAGCCTCCAAAGTTATTGGTGTTATAGGCATGTGCCATGCACATTGCAATATCACTGATTTCTCAAAAGAAGGAATACACTAGAAAGAAGACCATGTTTTCCCATATGTCCAACATGCCCCTGGTCAGTCCATGCCTGTAGCCCTATGACATGAAAAGCTTTTCTATGAAAAGCAGCTGCAGTGCTTCTCTGCTCACAGGGCCACATACCTTACATCACATGCTATCTGATTTCATGGATCAGTTGACTCAGTTCAAGAGATTAACTCTTGAACCAAAAATAGTACACATGGTGACTGTCAGCCAATGTAATGCCTTGTTACTAAAACTGTGCCCAAGAAGGGTAATCAATATTGGGTGGTGACTAACCCACATGGCAGCTCTGTCTTTGCAGTCTCTGGAGGGAACTTAAAAGAAAGAGCAGAAATCAAAAGACTTTGAGCCTTCAGATGTCCTAAAACAGTAAGAGCCAAGAGATCTTGAGGTGGAGAGAGAACAGTGGAAAGATTAGTACTGGGAGATGTAGAGACTAAGATCAACCACGCTCAAGTTGGAAGTCCTTGTCATAGGAAACAACAGAAATTAACTTCTTGTTTTTCAATGGTCATCAAATATTTTTAAAAAATGCTTAACATCACTAATTACCAGGGAAATGCAAATCAAAATCACAATAGAATATTTTGTGCTAGTTAGAATGGGTATTATTATTAAAAAGAAACAAAACAAAAGATAATAAGTGCTGACAAGGAGGTGGAGAAAAGGGAGCTCCAGCACACTGTTGGTAGGAACATAAATCAGCACAGCCATTATGGAAAATTGTGGAGTTTCCTTAAAAAAATAAAAATAGAACTACCATATATTCTAGCAATTCCACTACTGGGTATACATCCAAAGGAAATAAAATCAGTAGGTGAAGAGACATCTGTATTCACATGTTTATTGAAACACTATTCAAATTAGCCAAGAAATCAGATCAACCTACCTGCCCAACTGATGGATCAATAAAGAAAATGTGGTATATATACATAGTGGAGTACTATATCAGCCATATAAAAGTGGAAATCTTGTCATTTAAAACAATGTGGACAGGACAGAGGTAATTATGTAAAGTCAAATATACTAGCCACTGGAAAAAAATATCTCATGATCACACTCAAATATGGAATATCAAAAACTTCATCTAACAGGAGTGGAGAGTAGAACTGGGTATAGTGGTGCATGCCTGTAATTTCAGTGACTCTGGAGGCTGAGGCAGGAGAATCACAAGTTCACGGCCAGTCTTGGCAACTTGGTGAGACCCTGTCTCAAAATAAAAATTATAAAGGGCCGAGCACGTAGCTCAATTGTTAAACACCCCTGGGTTCAAAACCCCATAATGGAGAAAAACCAAAACTGTAATAGAGTAGTGGATAACTGAGGCTAGGGAGAATAGAGGAGAGGGAGGGCATAGAAAGGTTGGTCAATGCATGTAAGTTATGGTTAAATAGGAGAAATAGGTTTGGTATTTTATTGCATAGTAGGATTGATTATAATATATAATATACTATGTATTTCACAAAAGTTAGAGGAAAGGATATTAAATGTTTTTACCACAAAATGATATATTTAAGTAGATGTGCTTACCCAGATTGAAAT
This sequence comes from Geosciurus inauris, assembly GCA_004024805.1. NCBI lineage: Eukaryota > Metazoa > Chordata > Mammalia > Rodentia > Sciuridae > Geosciurus > Geosciurus inauris. The sequence goes on along the minus strand of PVHX01005127.1, from coordinate 97,544 downwards.
ATTACACAATGTATATATGTATTGAAATATCACATGGTACCCCCCAAATACATACAATTTTAACTTGTCAATTAAGAAAACAATATGAGTAAGGAGATTCTTTGAGATGATATACATAACTTGTTCTTCATCAAACTTTTACTTTAAGGTTTTGACATCAATTGAATATATCCTTACTGTGAGGACTGAAAAATGATTATTTTTATGTTTATTTTCTTTATCTCCAGGTCTGCTGAATTCTGAAGTGACGCTGGATCAATAGTGCTCTGTGGGGCCTTTTGTACCTGTCTCTATCTCCTAAAGTCCTTTTCATTGTCATCCCCCCACCCCGCCTTTTTTTCCCCATGAATAAAACATGATAGATGTCCTTTCCTTAGCCTATGCTGCAATCTGCTCTTGTACCAGCAGAGGGTACCCATTTATGCCCCACTTCTATGCCCAATGGGAATTTTCTCTAAGAGCCTGGTAGTTGGAAACAGATGGGGGCGGGGGGGGGGGGGGGGGGGGGGGGGGGGGAGGATGGTATCTCGCCCCAGGCAAGTCTACAGTTTTGAAATGTAAACTGGTTCTCCCAGCACTGCTTCTGGGCAGGGCCTGGGTGTTGTCTTCTGAAGAAAAGCTCTGTTTGGCACTGCAGATTGGTCCACTACCTGAGCTCATCTGGGCTTGGGGCTTCTGATGTGTTTCTCAGTAATGAGCCGCAGGAGGGACTCAGCCACCACCTGCATCTGTATGCAGAGTTTACCTATAGCCTGTTTAGAAGTGTTGGCTCCATTCTTCTCTCATTTTCTTTTTTCTGCTACTGTTCGATTTCTCATAATCAGCTCAAATAATTATTTTTTTGCCAACAGCTTTAGCTTGTCCAGTTTCCCGGGCAGTACACTCAGTTGCTTATGGGACATGCATAGCCCTACCCACTGGAGACCAGGGCATTTGACTCTTCTGTCTCCATTGCAGATACAGTGTCCCATTTCAGATTAGAGTGCATGGAGGCCAGAGTCTGTCCTAGGGCAGGGCTGCATACACTTGGTGCTCAATGTGAGCAGAATTCACTGCCAGGAAAAGAAGCCTGCCCGCTGCAGCCAGAAATGGGAACAGGGTCTCACAGCATACCTGAAGTTTACTCCAGCACTTTAACAAAACCTGATCACATATTGGTCCTCAAGCACAGAGGATGACATATGATTGTGTCTCTTGATTGCTGGCAGTGGCTTGTCTCTATTAAGCAATTCATCCTTTAAATTAATATGATTTTATCTAATGCCTACTATGTACTAGGGACTGCCTTGTTTATCATGTTTTATCATCTCCAGAAGGCTTAGCTTAAAGTTCCAATAGAAGGGTAAATTTCCAGGAAGACTGTGAGAGGCTTAAAGGCCAGGTAGATGATATCAAATACACTAAATTTGTCTCTGTGTCTACCATGTTCTAGCTCTAGAGTTGCTGGTGAAGTTGGTGCCATTAGACTTTTTGTTGAATACAACAAAATGATCCAAATCTCTACAGTAATTTGAGTGCATCTCTAGGCATCCATATCGATCGTGGACCTCTAGCAATAGGCTACTGCTACAAGTGGCAGGACATCTTAGCCAAATTGAATTCAGAGTTTAGTTCTCCCTCTGCCCTGAATAAGACACTCTGATTTTTCTTTTCGACATAGATTTTTCCCAGTGTAAGATTCTTGAATTGCTCTTGATGAGTCAGCCTTGCTCCTGTCTTAAACAACATACTTTTTTTTTTAAATCTCTATAGAAACAATTCACAGGAATTGAGAGAAGGTATAGGATAAAGCTTATGTGGCAAAGTGTGTATCATGTAGAATCAGAAGTAATACTGCTTTGTTTCCAGTAATGTATAAAATGTTCTTCAGTTTGTGTAGGAAGTTGGTTACCATCAACAATGTTACCATTATAGTTTGGATCTGGAATGTCTCCTAAAGGTTCATGTGTTGAAGCTGGGTCCCCAGTGCAGCAATATTCAGAGGTGCAGCTTTTTGGAAGTGACTGGATCACGAGCGCTCAAATTGAGCCATTTTACCTTTCTTCTATACCTTGAACTCTTATATTATTAGAGATGATGTTCCTAGTCATGTTCAAAGGATTCATCAGGTTCTCTTTTTCTCTGCACACAGAGTCTAGATCTTCCATTTTGAAACTAAATTTGAATCCTTGACTCAGAAACCTTGATTTTCTTAGCATGTTGTTTTCTGGAATCAATCCCAGGGTAAGGGATGTTCATAAATGCCTTGTTGAGAGTGTGTAGCTGAGAAGAGCTATAGGTGGTATGACACTATCTGATTTCTTTACTTTGAATCTGTTCTTGAAAATGACCTCACTCAATGATTTGTCTTGATTCTAAAGCCTCCTAAAATTCTGGTCCCCTGGAGTTGGTGCCCAGCTCTTTACTATGAAACCAAATCTGGATTTTTGACTCTTTGGTGTTGGCTTCCTAAGCAAGTTCTTTGAGGAAGCAAAACCTGGTTAAGGCTTTTGTTTGAAGATGTTGATGAGGATTTTCAGCTGCTCTGTGGTTAATTTGGTGCAATTGTGCTTATAATTTAGGAACAGACTGTTTGAAGAGTTGTCTTATGCCATGTTGGAAGACAGTCCTGTTATCTAAGAATCTAAGACCAGACATGGGCCTTTTGCAGATGTTGTTGGTTGTAAGAGCTGCTCTTAGTCCTCTAACACTATGTGTCCTGAATGTTTTCCTTGTGCCTGGCTGAATAGTTGCTGACACACCTCTTAGTTTTTATCTCCTTTGTGTACCTTTAAATTTATGCCAACTAAGATAACTTGAGAATGTCATGGTTTTCTCAAACCCAAATAAAATTATTTGCAATTATTTCCTCAGTGGCTTTTATACATTGCAAATAAATTATTCAACAGCAAATTTGTCTCTATTACCATATTTTTTAAAGATAAGATTTAAGTGTGACCCCAAATGAGTCTTACCTGTGTACATATTCTTTCTGTTAGCATTATTTGAGATCTAACACTATTTAATAATTCATTTGTCTGTTTAGCAAAAACTATCAAATTTATTTCAGATTACCTCTAGTCCAAAGAGAAAGTAAAAGTAATGTATAGTCTCCAAGTCAAATTATTACAATTCTAATAACTGAGAGCAAATAGAGTGAAATAAGAAAGTTATGGATATTATCTGAATGGATTAGATTTCAATTTTCAATAAAATAATTCAATTTATATGTAATAATCTGTTCCCTGCTAATAAAAATATAACTTATATTGGCATGATGAATTTGGCAATATATCATGTATCTTAATAGTCCAAATTTATTAAATCATTTTTCTCTTCTTTTCTAACATTCTAAATCTAGTTACTTTTTTTCTTTTAGATATTTTCTATCTCTTCTTTAAGAGAACCCACCTGCTGCAAACATAGCCAGCAGCTCAATAAATAATATGTAAGCAAAGTCTAAAGAGGCTTACTGCCCAAATCCCTCAACTGTAGAAATGTTCTTTATACAGTTTCTGAGACCCTTAGGCTCTTTCTCTTCTTTTTCCCACTATCTCCCTACTTAGCATTCACAAAATCTATCGTTCCTTTAGGCTAGATTAGTTTGAATGTAGGCAATTTTCTCACTTTTTTTTTTTTTTTGTAGAAGGATACTGGAGAAATAGAAAAAGGAGATAAGATATGAAGAATGTATTTACTAATGGACTATATTTTCAGAGGTTGCTAACCAAATTAGTATTGGTATTAGCATTTGGATTTTTGTACCACGGATTGAACACCTACATGCTCTACCACTGAGCTACATCCCGAGACCCTTTTATTTTGTTTTGCTTTGGACAGGGTCTTGTTAAGTTGCCAAGGCTGATGAACTTGACATCTTCCTTCCTCAGCTTCATGAGTAGCTGAGTTTACAGATGTGTGCCACCATCACCAGCTCCAAATTATTTAAAAATTTAATTTAAAAATAATTTTTAAAATAACTATATTTTATGGTCATTGACAATTTATTGTACCACCAGCTTTGAGTATTCCTGAGCTGGAATTAAAGTACTGTATTATCTTTTCTATTAGTAAATTTAGATTCACAAAATATTGTTGTTTATTTTAGTCATTGATTTCCATACTTATTATTGAAATGCAAGCATGTAGCAGTTTCACTAGGTGTGGAGGCAACTGTGAGTTTTGTATACAAATAAGATTTGAGAGACCCACAAAGGACTGGTATGCACAACATAGATGTGCTTTTATTAAGGTCCAACTAACTATACAGTTCATTCAAATTGTCCCATTCCTTTCTCTCCTTCTATCATATTGTGTTAGATGTCACAATTGGGTCAAGGTGGTCATCTTCTCACCATGGCTCCAGATAATCTTTCTCTGTCCATCTGTGTCTAAACTCCTTCTCATAAGGACACCAGTTATATTGGCTTGGGGTCCACCCCAGAAGATTTCTTTTTAACTTAATTACCTCTTTAAAGCTCTATCTCCAAACGCAGCCACATTCTAAGAACTGAGGGCTAGGATTTCAAGACATGAATTTGAGGGAGCCCAGTTTAGCCATGATAGGACCTTACTTTGCTCACCAAGAAGTTTAGATCTTAAGTTTATGCCCAATTTCTGTCTTGTGCAATTTCCTTAACTTTTCTCTTATCTTCGTAAATCACTACTCTGAACTCATTTTCAAATTATAAATGTATACTCTGCAGACATTTTCTATTTCTAAAATTACTGACTAAAATTAATCCCAGTGCTGATCCCTGTGGTGTCTCACCTGTTGAGTCAGGGGAAGGAACTTGTTTTTTTTTTTTTTTTCCTGAGCTTCATGGCTGAGTTTATTTTCAGAGTACCATATGGTACCAAGACCATTAAAATGAATTAGTAGATCCAGAGCATTTCAAGATGACATTTATGTTAACTGATTATGGCTAGGAATGCAGAAATCAATACTTTATTTAAAAAATACCAAAAGCAGAAAAGAGGTTGAAAATACATAAAGGAGGTTGTCAAAACAGGATCAGTGAATTCAATTAGAAGACTCAGCCAATCATAATTAAAAAAATAAAAAATTAAAAAAGTAAATAAAACAAAAACTAATTAAAAACCACCACCACAAAAATAAAACCCTGGAATTCACCAATATTCATTCTCTGTGGCTAGATTAAGGTAATATGTGTACAATAAGCTTCAAAAAATCAAAAAAAATTTTACTTGTGATTCTCACCTGAGAGACCAAGAGTCAATAGGGGACAACTGAAAGTCAAATGCTTGGGATATTCATTGTGCAAAGCAAGTTAAATGGTCAGAGGCAGGTGAGCGGAAAAGCTTAGAGGAAAAGTTTAAGATCCAAGAGTTTGGAGTTAGGTAGAGATGGAATAAAACTAAGAACTAGTCAGGAATAAAAGAGTAAAGTGCAAAATAACTGCTAAAACAGCCTTGGTTTGTCAATAGTTAAACTTTAATCAATAATTATATGAATAGGATGATTTTGACAATAATTAAAGAAAGCCACAGCTTGAAGAAATAGCTAGTAGCCAAGTGTGGTGGCATGTACCTGTAATCCCTGTAATTTGGGATGCTGAGGCAGGAGGATCATAAGTTCCAGTCCAGCCTAGGCAATTTAGCAAAGCTCCATCTCAAAATAGAAATCTAAAAAATAGCTGGATGTAGTGTTAAGGTGTGCCCATGTGTTCATATTCCAGTGCTGCAAAAAGCAAAAACAAAAAACCAGAATATGAAATTAACCTAGATGCCTTTCAGTGGATGAATGGATAAAGAAAATGTGGTAGGGCACTGTGATACATGCCTGCTATCCCAGTGACTGGGGAGGTTGAGAGAGGAGGATTGCAAGTTTGAGGCCAGCCTCAGCAAGTTAGTGAGAGCCTGTCTCAAAATAAAAAATAGAAAAGACTGGTGATGTAGCTCAGTGGTAAAGCACCTCTGGGTTCAATCCTCAGTAGAAGAAGGAGGAGAAGGAGGAGGAAGAGGAGGGGGAGGTTTAAATAATCTATCATATATTTCAAAATAACTAGAAGAGTATTAAAATTCCAAAACATAGAAATGATTAAGAGTTGAAGATATGGAAATGTTATTGCCTTGATTTGATTATTATACATGATATACATATATTGAATTGCCAAAATACACCCCATAAAGATGTATAATTATTATGTCTCAACGAAAAGCAAAAGAAAGCATGAGAACATTTCTCTTGTAAGAGGAAGCTTGGAGGCAGATTTATCTGAGTAGTCAATTCAATGGCTCAGCAGAAGGAAGCATAACGAGCAAGTTTTGGTTATCTATTTTTTGGTGCATCTGTTATAACTACACATAGAAACCTGTTTTTAGACGGATTCTCTGCACAGTTTTAAGATTGTAAAAGCAGTTCCCATCTTCATATCCACGTATGAAAACATTCAGTGACAGAAAGAGTGCTTTCTCCCTTATGTCATTATTTATTTAAATTATGTCATTTATTGATTTAAATTCATTATGTCATTTATTGATTTAAATTCTATATTTAAAGAGTTGTATTAGCTTGCTACAGCTACAATAACTGTGTGGCCTAAACAACTGACCTTTGTTGGCTCATAGTATAGAAGGATAGAATTCTAAGATCAAGTGTCTCAAGTTTGGTTTCTTCTGAAGCCATTCTACCTGCTTGCATGTGGTCATCTTCTCTTTGTGTCCCTACTTGGTCTTTCCTTTGTGTGCAAATCCCTGGTGTCTCTTTGTGTGTCCATATTTACTCTTAAAAGAATGTCAGTCAGAATGCATTAGGAACCTCTCATACAACACATTTAATCTTAAACTATTTCTTTAAAGCTTTATCTTCAAGGGCAGCTATACTCTGAGGTACTGGGGCTCACAGCTTTAACACATGAATTTCAGGGAGGTATAATGTGGCTCACAACAATGCTGGAAAATCTTCCCATAAGTTCTTCCCATATTCTCTTCCCTCATGTCTCATGCAGAATTATATGACCATGCTCAAGCTAATTCCTAGGAATAGAAATGGGGCCTTAATTATTGGCACAGGCTTATCCGAATTTACTGTTGGAACTGAGAATGGGATAAACTTTTGTTCATGTGGCAAGAAGAGGTAGGCACTGAATGAAATCAGGGCCCTTCAAGCAAGAAGGTAAGTGGGGAAGACTGTAAGGAAGGTACCCAATTTGTGACCACAATAATCATGGGCTTGTAGTTTATGAGTGATTTGGGCTAATCCAAGGGCTTAGAAATAGAGATGACTATAAATACACTAAATTTTGTTGAAGTCTGAGGAAATGAAACCAGACATTTGGGAGCCTTTCAGAATGTCAAGTTAGACAGGGTGGTTAAGAGCGAAGCTGGCATATAGGGATAACAGTAATAGATAGCCAGAGATAAAATGAAGGAAAGGGTTTGAAAGGATGGCTCCAGAAATAGTTCCACAAATTCTGACTTTATAGTACAGGTAGAATATTGTATCCGCAATGACTTTTTTTTGTCTTCTGAAAACTAACTTTATTTGTAAAATGGGCATGTAAAGCCAATTATTTCACAGATTTGGAAGACTAAATAGGATAATCAAGTGAAAGAAGTTATTACAGTATAAATATGATATGGATATTAGAAGTTATTATAACATAAAATTAACCTAATATTTAACCTAGGACTTTTGCCTGGTCTGAGTCCAGCATGATCGGGGAGAGGAACTCAGTTGGGTAAAGATTTAGTAGAATTAATACAATCTGTTATCTAATTTTTATTCATGAAATCATAATTTGCAGTATAAATATCAAATAATATGGAATAAAAATGCCCTATTCAAAATGTTTATCTCTAAGTTTTTTTTCTATTCTGTTCTGTTGTATACACATCCTTGTGTGAATCTGCAGTTGTTCTGGGTATATGCACATGTGTATGTGCATGTGTGCAAATGCATGTGGTGTGTGCATGTTATGGTTAAGCAAGGACTAAGTGTTCCTTTCTCTGTGTATGGACTTTGGAGTTGGTTGATTCTCCTCTGTCATTGGGGACAACCTAAAATATCATCTCTTTTAAAGGACTTAAAATTTTTGGTTCTTAAACAAAAACAAGAAAGTTTAAGCAGTCTATTTTGAAATATATATGTATACATGACTGTCACATAAATGCCTACATATACATAACTAGCAATTTTCATTAAGTATGGTGTGAATCTTTCATGAACTCATGAAGATCATTTATCTAGATAATCGCTTGCTAATGGTGATGTTAATGATGATGATTTTTGCCCACTCTTGAACTCTTGTAACCTAACTGTATGTGATCTCTATAATTCTTATTATATATTACCAAATGTTATACAACTATATCTTAGCTTGGGTTCCCCAGGAAGCAGAGCTTGAGACAAAGGCTTGTTTTCAGGCACTATTGAGGCCTAAGAGGGCAGGGAGCAAAGATGAGTGATTGATGGAACAAAACAGGAAAGAGAGAGATGGAAAATGAGGATTTATTATTAAGTGTACATACATACATACAACTAGCTGCTCAATTATATAAAATAATAAAAAAAATCATATGTGTTTTAGGTCTGTCCAGAGATAGGGAGAAAACTTTTTATATCATTGCTCAAACTTTTTAATGCATTGCTTGCATTCCTAGGTAGCACAGATTAAGGGTATAAGCATCCTTTCATGCCATCCCATATAGTGTGGTCAACAGAGAACACCTAGACATAAGGTGAGAGGCTTCTGGGACTAGTGTAAGGCAAGGCACTGTCAAGATGCATCTAGTGAAGTGGCTGGAGGTGTGCAGATTGGTTGCTTTACCTGTGGCTGGAATGAAAGACAGGTCAGGTGAAGAGAGTCTAAAAGGGTGCATAGAGACATATTTGATACACTGTGTGTGTGTATATATATATATATATATATAATATATATTTATATATGTGTATATATTTATATATTTTTATATATTTAAATGATTTTGATTACCTAGGGTTTTACTGTTAAAATAAATATTATTACTAGTATTTATGGCAGAGATCTTTTATTCATCTTTATATAGAAATATGTAATTCTCACATGTATGAACACTTTACAACAAACCCCACCATTGTGGACAACTATAGTGAACAAATAAAAAGTGAGAAAAAAGAAATACAAAGTTCTTTTCAATGTAGCTGACATGCCTCATATTTTGAAATATTTATCTACGAAATTTAATATATTTTGTATAAAGGCAAAATTCCAGTGTCTCATTTTATGCCTTCCTTTTCCTTTTGAAAATTAAGAAAAGCCTTAATAATTAAAGAACAATGATATTTGGGGGATTACCTTTATTTTTAAGTTACCAGGCAACATAATATGTGTGCTGGTAGGTCTAACGTTTGTGTGAAAACATGATATAATATTTAGCTAAGAAGTATCACATAGGGAAGATGGAACATCTATGAAATTTAAGAAGCAATATTATCTTTTATTTGCTTTGAAAGTGGCATTTTCTTCCTTTGGGGACACTACTCTTGCATACAGCAATACTCTTAGGATAAAGTCTGAGCTCCATCTCTTGCTGGGTCTAGGTTTGGACAGGATGAATTGCCAGTATCAACCAGTCCCATGCATTTTACAGTGATTTCTTACTCTAATTTTGGTCATCATAGCTGCATGTATTGCTAGGACTTAACACTATTCCAGATGAATGGATTATTTTGCAAACCTGTGGTGATGAGGCAAGCTGTAATATCTGTGGTTACCTTTGTCTTTTAGGAATAATAACTTCAAATGGCATCAACAAGTTATATTGAAAAAACTTTCTATGGCTTGATTTTTATGAAAGAAATGCTGGTCCGTTTCACAATATTTTTTCAGAAGTAATCTCTTAAAAAGGGGAGAGCCTCGAGAACAGTCTTTGTACTACCATCTTCTTCCAAAGTCAAATATCTAATAATCAAATGTAAGGGTGGTGATAAGATTTTGAGCAGAAGGAAGAATTTTATCAGCCTGTGACTGTGTAGTTACTATGGGTGCATTGATCTGAAATGTTTCTCTGTGACACTGGCAATCAGTTTACAGATGAGTTAAACGAATTGATACCTATCTGTCTTATTTCCCATTATGAACTATTCTATCAAGTTACAAATTTTTTTTAGATTTTTTACTCTCTCATACAACAACATGGGATATTTCAATCTAACTCACTACTATAGGACATATATTTAAAGAAAGCTAACTTCCTTGCTTTATTGTATTCATTTTAATTCTAAGAGTAATTTAGAGATACTAAATTGAGATAAACAATTAAAAATAATCCATAAACTTGCAATACCAACAAAATCAGTTACTCTTTAAATATTTCTTTCTAGTTATTTTCCTTATGTGTAGTTTATATTTCAATGACTTCAACCATATTGTGTGTAGCATTGTTCAGCCTTACCTTCTTGTAGCTAAGGAAATTTGTACCTGCTCTGTTCATGTAAGATGAATGTGTTAATTTCCAGTGAAGATATTCATCAGTGTATTATAGTGAAATATGGGCAAAAACATGGTGATCCAAAAATCAGATATGGATTAAATCAATTGTGGTATAGTAACACAATGGAATAATATTTATCAATTAAAATTATGTTGAAGGAGTGTTTATATTTGTTAAGAAAAATGTTTATGGCCTATAGCTAAGAGAATAATCAGGATAGAAACAGCATCTTTGTCAGTTTGGGAGGCTTAATAAAATATCATGTTCTGGGTGGCTTAAGCATTTATTTCTCAGGTCTGGACGCTGTGAAATCCAAGATCAATAGTTAGCAGATCTGGTAAGGATGCACTTCTGGGTTTGCAAGTGGTCCTCTTGTATTCACCCAGGTTTAGAGAAAAAGCATCTCTCATGTCTTTTCTTACAAGGGCACTAATCCCATCCATGTACCCTCATGATCTAATTACTTCTAAGCCTTCTTTCCTCCTAACACCATCACACTGAGGGTTGAGATTCCAGTATAAGAATACTGTGGGAACACAAAAACGAAGTCCCTAACAAACAATATTATACATGATTTCATTTAAAACCTATATGTATACATACACATTCACATAAAAAGACAAAAGTTAACAATTATTGCCTTTGGTTCATGAGATAATCATTAAAGCAAGTTGTAGGTAACAAGGTATATTAGAATAAGAATTTCATATGAGAATTATTTGCTTACAAAATTATCAGATGGGCTAGAGGAGTGGGCTTTTGATTGACTTCCAGAAATGCCTCTCAGACCTGCCAAGTGGGCTGGTTCCTCTGCTATGATCCAGAAGCTGTTGCCATGATTGTTGATTCCAAGACCAGGTAAGCCCAGCTGAGATGTATACTGGAAATATAGTGACTTCTCTAAGCCAAGAAACAGAACTATTATTTCTATAACCACAGGCTACAGAAAAACCATCACCAATGGGACTATGTTTGGCAGCAAAAACCAGAAGTACAAACAGGGCTTCTTTCATTTTTCAAATCTGTATAGGTACATCTCTTGGTGGGAACTGGGATGTACACGGAAACCGGGTTCAGGAAATCTAATCTTTAGCTTGCTATTCACCAAAATGTAGGAGGGAATTGGAATGATATTGTCAACCAATACACCACATTGGGCCCCCAAACTGATTTTAATTTCATCCTAACACTTATTATGTGGTTTTTTTTTTTTTGAGTTTTTCATCATTGAGCATATTATTTGTGATTAGGAAAAAAGTCATTTTATTAAGTAGCTTTCAGTGATATTACTTGGGTTTTATAACTATCATCTTTAATGCTATTTGCTTGACTCTCTAATGAAAAAGACTCCCATATTTTCTTTCTGCAAAATGGGACTAAATTACAAATAGGATTCTTCTGTTTCCATAAAGTTAGAAACTTTATAGATTTAAACCTGTATAAAATGCCAGGAAAGAAATGCACATGTAAAAGGCAGATTCAACTCATGACATACTGAATGAGAATAAAAGGTACAAATATTTAGTTTAAAAAAAAAGAGCAAGAGAGAACACAGCTACGTTTCATTCTGATGCCACAACAACACAGTTTATACTATTGCCCTATTTGCAACATGTCAAATAAAAATGCTCCCTCCATAATTTCTCTGTGAGGGCTGAGAAGACTGTTTAGAAAGTGAATCAGTCACATAAGATCATACCTGTCAAAGAGCATATTTAATATGTTGATGCTTATGACACTGTCTACCAAAGGAGAACAGCTCAAATGTAAAAATAGGTCTGGGCTTTAGGGGGAATGCTGTTTTCTTCCCTGTGATATGTCTGCAGACTTCTCTCCATCCAAAATGCCAATGAGGTTTGATTTTACTACTTTCTGTTCTGTATTTTTGAGATGTCTGCTGAGTGCTAGCAATGTGTGATGTGGCACAGAAATTCAACAGTGGGAAGACAGGGTCTCTGGTTTTTTGCAAAGTTGTTTTAAATTTTTGTTGAGAAAGATGAATTGAGACAGACACATTTCAATAATAATTTAAAAACTGGAAATAACTAAAACTTTAGTAGATCTTTACCTAGAAAATAATTTTATAACAGATTGCTCCTACATTAACTAGAATAACAATTTACAAACTTGGAGAATTATTGTAAAACAAATACAAATCTCCATGGGTCCTACTCCAAAGAGTTCGATTTAGTAGATCAGATGCATGAGCTATGACTCTATTTTTTTAAAAAAATCTAAGATCTGTCTGATAGTCATTGAATTGTTGGCAACTGAGAGCTAGAGAAAATAAAGAGAACCTGCTATGAATAAAGATCACCACTGAGAAAACCTAAAATGAAAATTTTATTGGCAATACAGATAGAGAAAGAAATGACACCAACCATATATCCAACCTCCTTCCTAGTTTTTCTCCTGGGTGTAAGTTACCCCCATTGGGGTTGTGACTAACTCTGGATGTAATACTAAGGAACTTCTTTAACTGTAATCTGATGGCACTGGATGCCTACTGAGGCTCATGTCTGCAGGAAATGAAAGGTTGTGCCAATAACAAGTTTCTCCTCATGGCCAGAGCTCAGGACTCATGGCATCATCCCGTCTTAGCTATGTCTATTGAACCATGTCTACACTTGTCTATGCCTGATTGATGCATCCTTCCCAAGCTTGCTACATATTACTAGGAGACTGATTTTATTTGGGCATTTACTCTCTGAGGTGCTCACATAAGCACATAGTTTTGTTTTGTTTTGTACTGGAGATTGAACCTAGGAGCACTTTACCACTGAACTACACCCTTAGCCCTTTTTATTTTTTAGTTTGAGACAGGGTCTGGCTAAGTTACTGAGGAGCACACTAAATAGCTGAGAAGGGCCTAGAACGTCTGATCTTCCTGCCTTAGTCTCCTGAGGTACTGGTATTACACGTTTGTGCCACCATGCCCATCTAAGCACATACTTTTAACTGAGGGATTGGGGTGGCAATCATTCTGGTGATGCTAACCATGTCCCATTCTCTAATAGTGTTACTTTCATATCTAGTATTCTGAAAGTCTTCTAACCAATTAGAGGTGAGGGGAGACAAGAGGGTTCAAAGGGGATAAAATCCTGTAGGGCTATAAAAGTACAAAAATGTGTTTTTTAAAAAAATTATCTTGCTTAAAATCCTTCACTTGCTCCTTATTGCCCTTATGGTAAAGCACAAATTTCTTCAACATGTATTAGAAAGATATCAATATCATGTCTACCCCAGTGATACTAATACACATTAATTACTCTATCTGCTTCCCATCATTTTCTAGAGTCTTGGGGTTAGTTGTTGAGATGAGAAGGTGGAGTTTATGCCTAATGCTAGTCAGTACTTTTGGGTATAAATGATGTGTGTCACTTTTTGGCAGAAGCATATAAAAGATATCCAGTTGTCTCTTCCCTGCTATGGTGACCAGGAAAGCAGGATGTTCCGGGTATTGTTGCTGTGAGATGGTGAGTCTCCTCACCCTCGTGCCCCAGTGTTTGTGTTCATCAGAGACCCCACCACAGCCAACTTACTCCAACCTACATTGGGTATGCATATTGAGTAACAGATAAACTGTCACTCCGCCAAATAACAGTTACCCTGGTGTTCGCTTGTTAATGGATGATAACCTAGACAGTCCTGGCTGATATGCAGAACTTTCCTGTCATTCTCATTTCATCCTTTTGCTGCTTTCCTCCTACACGTGATGCTGCAGTCAGGCGGGACCTCAGGTTCCTCAAACACGCCTACTTCTGATCCTTTCCACATGCTATTCTCTTTTCTAGGTTGCTTTCCCACCTCAAATTAATTTGTCTAATTGCATATCTGTCATCTTCCTGTTCTCAGTCTGGACGTCACTTTCTCCAAGAAATTATCTTATTTTGATCTTCTGAATTTTCATTAGATGCCCTTTCTGTAAACTTGAGCATATCCTGTACTTATTACACCACATGGAACCCTGCTTTTTAATCCTTGTATTTCCCAGGACTCTAAACAAGCAAAAACAGACATCATATCTGTGTTGGTCAACATTAATTCCTAACAGGAAAAAATGATACCAGCACAGTTAAGTTCTCAAAAAAGATTTTCAAAGGAAGGATTGAAAGAACAGATTCCCCAAGGCTCTCTGGAGAGCTGGATCACAAAGCAGAGTGAGTGAGGGAGGCAGCTTAGTGGCAATTGGGATCCTACTGAAAATTTGCCTTCATGACATGCAAATGATGGTTATCAGTTGCCACTTTACTGAACAGTTCATTGCTGGGCCTCTTACACCCTCCCATGTTGCTCTTTCTCCATGTTGACTTGCCATAATTTGCAAAAGATTTATTAGAGTCTATTGCCAAAGATTGAGAAATCACTGGTTCCTGAATACTAAGTGGCAAATGTTTACTATACAAGAGATGAAGACAGGCTGTTCCTGTAGCAATATTTGCTTCTAAGTTTGAGGAAAATTAATCTAAAATTAATTTTAGATATGAATTATGTCAAAGAGAACCAGTGCATAGCTGTCCGCTTCTTTTAGAAATATCATTTGCACCAAAAGTAATTTTTTAAATATGAGAGCAATGCATTGTAGATTAGTAAGGCAGAAAGAGGACACTCTGCATAGTATATTTTTCTTTTGTTCTTGTTTTGGACTATTCAGGAATAACAATTCCCTCAACTGACATGTGAATTGAAATACTGGCCATTTGCAAATGTACACCATTGTTAAAATGCACTCTGTATGTCCTAAGGAAAGTTATTCAGCTCAAAATCTTATTCCAGCTAGCAGTGGGAGTCAAATGCTAAAAGCAGATGTTTTTTAAAAAGCCAAATAAAATATCATGTTTTGACTTTCTCCTTCATGTTAATCCTATTCTCTAATGGTTCCTTTCTTACATTTAAAATTCTACTGGGCTCAAGTAACCAGATAATTAGAAAAATAATTAAAGAGAAATGCAATAGTGAACATTTTCTAGAAGCTCAGAAAAGGCAGAGTGTATCCATTGGCATTTGCTTGAGTCTATTAGGGAGCTGTAGTGCAAAATATTGAATCCAAGTACTGTGATTTTTCTAGATGTCAGTATTAGTAGCCAGAGGGCCTGCTTTTCATCACGATAATCTTTGCCCTTAATAAGCTTGACCCCGAATAAATAGAAAGTATTGATTAAGAAAAGTGACAGTGGGGAATAATTTTGATTTTTCTTAGGTTTCAGATATACTCCTGAGTGTTTTTCTGTATTGCTTTCTGCTGAGAGACTGGGAATCTCTTGAGAAATGCTCTCTGGCCTTCCCTTAATAATAAGCCCTTTGGTGGGGTGGGGGTGGAAAAGAAAGAAATGGTGTTGTCTCTGCCTTTGAGGAGTATATGAATATATGTGTGCTTAGAGAGACAAATTCCAGAAAATTCAAGCACAATTAGAATGCATCAAGAGAGCATGGGCAGAATAATCTGGTATGAAGTAGGATCTATAGAGAAAGGAATCATATATTGTGTAGAGATCATAGCACAGTGTTTTAAAACATGGGATCTGGACTTCTGGAGTTTGAATCTTGTCATTGCCATTTATATTGAAGGTATAACTTTAGCAAAGTTACTTAAGTTTTAGGCAAAATGGGGATAATATGATGTTTACTTCATTGGGTTCGTTGGATTACATAAGGTAATACATAGAAAGTGACATCATAATAGGTAGAACATAGCACATGCTCAAAAATGTTGCTGTTATTAATGCCAGAGGTGATACTTTTGATCAAGGAACTACCTCACTTAGAAGAGGCAATTTTCAACCCATTTTCTAACATGCTAGCCTTCTCTCTCTCTCTCTTTTTTAGTAACTCATTCCCAAACTTATCATTTTCTAGAGCTTTAAAAATGTTTATCCAAGTTGATTAATAATAATACTTTTCAATTAAAATGATATACTAGACAAAAGTCCCCTGCCTTAAATGCATTACCCACTTAATCTTGCCAACAATTTATGAAGTAGGTACTACATACAGACTACAAATACGCAAATGAGTATTTGCATATTTTGTTTCATGTATCAGCCTAGGGAATTTGGATAAAAATATTTGCATTATGATACAAGTTTTCTTACAATTTCAGTGTAAACTAGCAGTATATTTGCCAAAGTTCTGATGATTGCTATATAATAATATAATAGCTAATTCATGTATAGTTGACAAGCACTCCTCTAATATGTATGTGTTCATTTGACATAATTATGGAAAGTCTTTATTAATCAATAGTACAACCAACAATGCACTCTTTTGGTCATTCCATGGTGCTTCTTAAACTCTGGGCACATTCAATCCAACTGAGAAAATTTCTAGAATGCTTAAATACTAGTATTTGTATCACTGGGTCACTATGAAGGTTAAAAAAAAGAGAGAGAAAAACTAAATTATTGTTTCTTGATAATGTGGTTCCCTATTGCTGTGGCATCATGAGCAATAATAGAGCCTTTTAACCTAGGCAGAGCTCCCATGATAATGAAGAAATAGAAGAAATTTTGTGAAAAATTTGATAATGAAAAATTTGATAATTTGATAATTGCTGTGGCATCAAGAACAATAATAGAGCCTTTTAACCTAGGCAGAGATCCCATGATAATGAAGAAATAGAAGAAATTTTGTGCCAAAATGTCATGGTATCTTCCTTGAGAGATCAGATTTTCCTAACAATTTTATTATCAGCAACTTTTCTTCCCCTCATTTCCAGTCACAGTTTCCTCTTATTATAATAATATTTGAATAGCAACATTTCTTTAAACAAGAGATTGGTAAGCCAAGAAGAAAGACATATAATACAGCAGCCATGTGACAAACTTAACATTTTCTAGAGCTTTAAAAATGTTTATCCAAGTTGATAAAGAGATCAGAGATACTGTGATACAGTGATACTTTGTCATCAGAGATACTGTGGTACTTAGAATAATGGAAAGGGGACCTGTGCCAAGGATTGCAGGCAACCTAGCTAGCAAGGACCAGGATGAGGATTTTCCTCTAGAGCTTCTTTGTGGATCCACTTTGGATTTATGATTTCCAGAACTGTAAGATAATGAAGTTCTGTTGTTTTAAACTACTAAGTTTATGCTAATTTGTAATTGTAACAATAGGAAACTCATATAGACACTAAATGGGAGAATCATAATTTTTTGAATCTGCTTAAGATATTCTGACTAATATGTGTCCATGATTCTAAGATACATACTTTCTCCATTTTAACATCTTGGAATTTGTGATGCATTAGTGACTTCCTATAATTGCTACTTGTCAGGGGGCAAAAGAGCTGTATGGTGTCACCTGCTCCTTTGAGGACTGAAAACTTGCACAATGAGTGTCAACTGTTTGAGATAAAATGTCACAAAAGATAATGACACTATTAAAACAATTTGGTCGCTGAGGATGTAGCTCAGTGGCAGTGTTAGATTAGTAAGCACAAGGCCCTGGGTCCTGGGTTCCATGCCCAGCACTACCAAAAAAAAATTGTTTTGAAATAATTTCATACTTTCTGAAAAAATAATAAAAAGAACTTCCATATAAGCTTTGTTTGGATTCTGCAAAGGTTTAGATTTTACAACATTATTTATACACACACATACTCACACACACACACACACACATATACACATGTATATATACATACACACACAAGTACTTGTGGTATGTATATAATAAACACAAGGTAATTCTCACAGCTAATTACAGTATAGATGTCAACATAAGTAAATTAGCATTGACCAAATATTCTAATTTAAAACATTCCAATTTTGTCAATTGTCTCAATGATGCCCTTTATAACAAAACATCAAATTATGTTAAGTGCAGGCACAAATACATTACAATGAATTCCACTGTTATGTATAATTATAATGCACCAATAAAAATTAATTAAAAAATAAGTAATAATTCTGGTACAAATCCAAAGCAGGATCACAGGCTGCAGTCATTTTCTTGTCTCGAATCTTCTTTAATCTGAACAAGTCTTAATTTTAATTATTACAGGCAATTATTTTGCAAAATGTATCTTAATTTGAGTTAGTTTTTATATTCCTTCACAACTAGATTCAGGTTATACTTTTGGGAGGGCGGATGGTGGGCAGGAAAAATCCCATATGCCTCTTCAGGGTAGTATATTCAGAGTTGCTGTACATGTTTGTTTCCTATGATGTTAACTTTGATCACTGGGGGAAGGTGATGTTCCAGATTTCCTCCTCTGTTACTATTCTTCCCATGGTAATTAAGACGCATTACCTAGGGGGAAACTTGGTGTTTTCATTTTATTATCATTGTTTGTCAAAAAAGCCCTTTTAAACTAGGAGCAGAATGGTTGTGGAGGGGAGGTATGGGAAGAAGTCCGTCACCTACGCCAAGTTGCAAACACGACATTTTTGAAATGGGAGCTAAAGGTAATCGAAGCAGTTTACCCAATCTCAAGTCAGTATAGAGCCTTGTGCCAAGGGTGTTTAGTTCTTCCATGGATTCTTTTATGAAATGCTGTGCAACCAGTGCAGTTGATGGAAAAGGATGACACAATGTCAGAGTGAGGATGTTGCCGATCAGTCCTAATCATTTCATTCTTTACAGTCTTTAAATTGTATTCTTATATAATTTACTTAAAGAGTAAATGCTAAATTTACCCTCTAAATTTTATTCTTATATTTCCTAAAAGAAACTCAGATAAAAATAATTTGTATTGTAGTGGGCGCGGTGGCGCACGCCTGTAATCCCAGTGGCCCAGGAGGCTGAGGCAGGAAGATCATGAGTTCAAAGGCAGCCTCAGCCACAGTGAAGCTCTAAGCAACTCAGTGAGACCCTGTCTCTATATAAAAAAAATATAAAATAGGGCTGGGGATGTGGCTCAGTGATCGAGTGCTCCTGAGTTCAATCCCTGGTACCCATCCCCCCCCAAAATTTTTTATCATGCTATTAGCATGATAAGTCTTAGTAAAAATTTGTGAAGTAGGAGCAATTATTTATCATTTTCACCTTCAATTTAGAAAATCCCTTTGGTGTCATTTAGTCATCGTCCTTGCCTTTCTTCTTATCCCTTACATCCCCACCCCACACTTAGAATACAGCTACATTTAGGAGGGGAAAAAGACCTGACCAGCTTATTTAAACTGAATGAAGATCATACCATCTTTTAGCATTCTCTCAGCAGGTTTGGATTTTTGTGTGTACAGAGCCCTGGGTCAGCTTGACCAAAGACATGAAGCTGAACAACACTTTCACGTGTTTTGGTTCTCAGTGGGTATTATTTTTAAAGAGCTGAGAAGAGTTTTCTGATTTTGCCACATAGTCAACTGCTCTGCTGAGACTAAGAACTGTCTACCTGGGTCTCCTGGACATAGCAGTACTAGAGGAATTTGTTTTATTCATGCTTCTCTTTGGCATGATAAACAACAGATTACGTGGTCACAAAATCACCTGTTTACTTTCATGAATTACATGGATTTAATTCCTAAAGTCAACAACTCAAGAAGATGCAGACTGGAGAAGACTCTGTGGACATCAGTGACAATAAACATAGATTAAAATAAAAGTCTTTATCATAAAAAAAGTTTTAGGAATACTGTATTCACTTTGCAAAAGGAAGGATTAAAGAAAAAAATGCTTTGAAAATACAAACTAGGAATAAGCAGTTCCTTAAAGTGATGACTCTGGGCCACCATATTTCTCCTGTTATCACCATGGAACTGAGAAATTCCACTGTGTGATTCCAAGAATTTAAAAAGATTAAAAGTCATTAGGATTGGATTATAGCAATATAAGTCATTCTCTATTTGATGAATACATCTTTACACAAATAAAAACGGGTATTGCTTTGATGGTTGGCTCTTATTTACAGGTAAATGAAGAAAAATGTCGGGTGTGGTATTCAGGGTTATAATCTCAGGGACTCAGAAGATGAGGCAGGAGGATTGCAAGTTCAAAGCCAGCCTCAGCATCTTGGTGAGACCCTCAGCAATGTTGTGAAACTCTGTCTCAAAAAAAAAAAAAAAAAAAAAAAAAATTAAAAGGGCTGAGGTTCTCAGTGGTAAAGCACTCCTGGATTCAATCCACAGAATTACCTTCTTACTTTCTTCCCTTTTTGGTTCTTGAGTTCTCAGGAGGTGCAGCAGAAAGAAAAATCAACTGGATGGCCATATGTCTCTAAAGGAGATTGCATTTATTTTAAAATTTATGTCCTATTTCTAAAAGAAAGAAAGAAAGAAACAACAATTCAGGTGGCTCAAAGTCTCAAGTTGTTTCTAGAGTAGAGACTTCTATTTTACTATTACTATTGGTTTACAATGGTTCTCTTGGTTTGGTGATTTATTGATTTAATTTGATCCTAGCATAATTGGACTCTGACTTTAATTGATTGACAGGGACCCACCTCAATCCTGTCTCACAGTTTCTAGAAAGTAAAAATTATTGAAGGAACATCCAGGATATGTTCTAATTTCCCTGTACTTTCTCAAGTAAGTCTGGGAAGAGATGGTCTTGCTTTCAATTTGTGCTCATTAGTAGTTATCAACTTTCATCATTGAAAGGGAACAACACTATTGGCAGAGATGAGAATGAACTAACATTTTTGAGAAAGTAGTATACACTAGGCTTTCTGCTCTGACAGAATCAACTTATTTGCCCTATGTTTTATTTTTGACCTATGAGTAAAAATTGTGTATGATTAAAATCTATGTCTCACAGGCAGGGCCAGCTACCTTATTTGCAGGGACCACATAATTTGTGGGGACCAGTGCAAGATGCAAATGTAGCTTCCTTGTTCCAAGAGCAGAAAAAAATGCTTTTCCCTTTTTCCCAAGGTTTTTGCTCTATGTGTCATAGTGTCTTTTGCTATTTAATGTCATAGTGCCCTTGGCATGAAGTTACTTGTAGGGCAAGCGCAGATCCTTACAGGGAACCCATGGCCTTACCCTAAGAGCTGATAAGCAGGATGCTCTTAACTGACTTTGTTCTTCTCGGTACCATTCCCAGACCCCTGCTGGGGGGGAAGGGCAGCAGCAGTTGCTGGAGGGTGGGAAGAGCATCCTCATGCTGGGAAGGTAAGTAGCAAGACCCATATGAGCCAAAGCTCCCGACCTCCAGTGTCTATTCCATTGTCCCATAAGACTTCCCAAACAAAACTTAGATTCAGAGATAAAATGATCAAGAATTCTAAGATAACGACTGCAAAACACTAAACTCCAACCATAAGGCCCATCTGAGGGTGGGACCCTGTCTGACTGCACTGTTACATGGATCTGCTCACAAAGACTCCTGAAGTAGGTTTTATTATTTTTGCTTTATAAATAGAGAATAAAACTGAACGTCATACTAAATGACAGACTGAAAATTAAACCTGTGTTGATTTGACCTCTATCCCAGCACCTCGAGTACCATGCCAGCACATCTTGTTACTCTCTTCAGGGCACAGGCCCCAGTAGGCTCTGACTTTGCAATGTGATTTCCTACTTGAGGTAAATGTCATCTAGGTTAATAGCACAAATGTCTTTATAAGCTGAAGTAATTGGTTTTATATTACCAAAAAGATAACATCTCTAAATCTTCATGTTGTAAATACCTGAAGTGCAATGGGACTTTTGGCTTTTTCTTGAATGATTTTAAACACTGTTCTGGTAAGACAGTATGCTTCTGGATATGTTGTCTAACAGTTCTCTTGGATACTTCCTAGAGAACTTTCAGTTCTTTATTGCATTGGCTCTTCACCTACCTGCACTTTCAAATCAGCTGGGAAGCTCAAGATAATGCCCTTTACCCATTAACAAGAATTTCTTGGGGTGAGCACTGGGCACTGGTGCTTACAAGCCTTCCCAGGTGGTTCTAATTTGTGAAAAGGGCTGCGAATCACTGCTTTGCCAGTGATTCTGAGAAGCCTGACATGGACCATATTATCGTATTATAGGTGCTGTTCAGTATTACAATAAATTTCACTCTACCTAGTGTCATTGACAACTAATACTTAAAATTATACCTGCATACAGATATCACCAATATATAAATATTTTTCCCATGCATATTGGTCATAATGAACATCTACTTACATTAAAAAAATAGCATATATATGTGCAGTCACACCACTTATTCCAAATGCTTCACATTTGGTAGAATACTTATAGGAACTCCTAAGGTCAGGCTATCCAAGATTTTATCTGTGTATAAAGATAGTCATCATAAAATAGCATATTCGAATTGAGTTTTCTTTCCTTGTTATGATTTAAAGACACACCATCTTCACTCTTTATAAAGACAAATATGAGCAACACCAATTTGAAGGAATGTCTCTGAATTTCCCGCAACTATAACTGAAGACTGTGCTCGTAGTGTTACTATTCAGATGTGGCCTACTTGAGACAGATTGATGGCTTTCAGTTAATTCTCCTTTAGCAAGAAGGAAAGGAGGGAATGCTGATTGATTCTAAGTTTAAATGATTATTCTTTAAAGAAATATTTATTTTCCAATCACACTATTCCAGTCTTGTTTTTTTACTTCAAAAGATATAGTAGTAAACAAAAATGAAGAGGTCTTTGCCTTCATGGAGTTTACTTGCCAGTAGGAGGACAGAGAAAATAGGCAAAATGAGTTAAAAATATTAAAGGTGCTAGGTGTTTTGGAGAAAAAGAATGCAGATAAGGAGAATGAAGACAGCTGAGGTGTCAACATAGTAGCAAGGTTCATTTTAAGTGGTGTTACCAGGAAAGGATTCCTGAGGTGACATTTTAATGAAGACTTGAAGGAATGAGGCAACTAGCTGAAAAGGTGTCTGGGGAAGAGCAAATGCATAGGATGGTGCTTTCTACAAATAGTAGCAGGATGGCAGTTTTGGAATGGAGAGAACAAGGGGGAGAGAATTACCAGTAGATTGGTTAGAGCTTTGATTCCAGCATGTTCCTCAATGGTTCGTGTGTTGAAATTGAATCTGGATTGTGAGATAGTCAGAAGATGGAAACAACCTGGCTGTGTTGTTTGCAGGAAGGAGGGGCCTTTGGGAGGTGATTAGAATTAGAGAAAGCATCAGGATAGAGCCTGTCAATCCTGGTGGTTTATAATTGTAAAGACTAGATGACCAAAAAGAAACGAATTAAAGCTGCTGATCAAGGCTTTATTGAAAATATACGCTCTGGGGCTGAACGCTCCTGTCCATCAAAGTGTGTCCGGGAGAGTGGCGCTGGGATCTCTTGGCATAAAAAATTTAAAGCCTCCCCACCCCCCGTCCGGAAAAGGAAGACTTAAGGCAGGAAGGGAAGGGCCTGGGGCAGGAAGAGGTGTTGATCTAGAGTCCAGTGTCCTCTGAGATTGGTTAGGGGAACCTGCTGAGGTCAGAGTCCTTCCGGGATGAGCCAGGGATCATTGCGGCTTTCATGCTGAATATTCAGTGTCCCTCCCTGTTGGTGGCTGGCGGCGGCCATGTTGGCGTGTTCAGTGCCTGCATGCTGCCTTTGGCGTTGGCTACCGGTGGCCACCACGTTGGTGAGTTCTGCGCATGTGCGCTGCTTACTGCTTTGGTTTTCATTTGGTGGCAACAGTGTTTGCACTTTACGACAGGAGCATTTGCGCTCTGCATTTGCCTCACTTAACCTAACAATAATAAGGAGGGAAACCAGGGGACACTCATGTATGCTCCCTGTCTTGGGACTCTGCTGGCAAGAAGGTCACTGCCATTGCAGCCCCTAGCCCTTCTGTCTCCAAAACCACAAGTCAAATAAACTTCCTTTGTTTCAGTCTGTGGTGCTGTGTCATTGGCATCAGATTGTCAACTTCTGTTGCCAAAGGTCAGGTTGATGCACAAGTTAATGACATTTTAAGGAGAGTGTCATAAAACATTCACAATCAGATGAATAACTGAACTAGGTTATCTTCACAGGTCCTCCCTAGAAGCCATGATTCTATTGTGGTATAGATGCAGTTTACTCTCACTCAGTAGGAGTCTTTGATTTCCAAACCAGTGGGGAAGGAATGGTAGAAAGTCAGATTCAGAATTGGTTCATATTTAAAAAGCAAGCTGCATGATGGCAAAGAGTTTTACATTTCTTTGTTCATTGCTATATCCCCAGGAGTTAGATATGTGCCAGGCACGCAAAGACTACAAAGTGAATATTTATTTAAGGAATGATCAGTTAATTGTACAATCAATTGGCATTGCTTCTCTTCTTGCTAAAGAGGAGTTAACTGAAAATTGTCAGCTTGTTCAGATTAAAAAGAATGATTTGTATTTGTGGTATTAGTAGACCTTACTTTTATAACCATGAAGATATTTTAAAGAGTGAAAAGAAGCCAGAGATGTTGGTGCACTCCTGTGATCCCAGTGACTTGGAGGCTGAGGCAGGAGGATCCCAAGGTCAAAGCCAGCCTGGGCAATTTAGCAAGATTGTTTCAAAATAAAAAATAAGAAGAGCTAGGCATGTGACTCAGTGGTAGAACATCTCTGGGTTCTAACCCCAATACTGAAAAAAAAAAAAGTGAAAACAATTGGTTATATTATAATTTTGCCTCTTAAAATTTTATATTTACAGGAGAATATATCTCTTTTTTCTAATTATATGTATGGCATAATTAATTCCTCAGTTGTCTATTCAAATTTTACCTGCTCTATCCAGATGCCACTTCCTCTACTACCTTTTCTAAACTTGCCTCCCCTTTCCTTCACTAGTACTATTTCTTTCTTTCTTTCTTTTTCTTTATTTTTGCGGTACTGGGGTTTGAACCCAGGCTTCATGCTCACCAGGCAAGTGCTTTAGCACTGAACTACAACCAAAGTCCACTGGGTATTTCCCGAACTCTATCATTTTCATTTTGTGGATTATCAGGTGAATTCTGTCCCTCTGAAAGGATTTGTTTAAGTCCTAATGCACAGTACCTCAGGGTATGAATTTGTAAATAGGGTGTTAGCAGCCATAGCCAAGATGTTGTTATAAAGGTGGACCCTGGTCCAATATGATTGGTGTCCTTATAGAAAGGGGAAATGTGGACTCTGACATAATTATGCAAGGAGGGAAGAATCCATGAAAAGGTCTAGACAGAGCACCATGTGAACACAGAGGGTTGAAGTGATACATCTCTAAACCAAGTAATGCCAAAAGGTGCAGGCAAACCATCCGAGCTAGGAAAAGGTATGGATGGTTCCTCAGAGAGAGCCTGGGCCTGGCAGCCTCTCATTTAGACTTCTAGCCTTCAGCACCATGAAACAACACATTTCTCTTATTTTAAGTTACCAGTTTGTGGTACTACATTTTAGCAGCCCTAGGATATACCACTGCATATGTGATATACTAGTTTTAGTTTAATTTCTGCCTGTCCTTAAAGTCTTTAAGTTCTGTGAGAAAAAGGCACTTTTTCTTGTTCACTTTTGTACTGCAAGTGCTCAGATCAGTGCTTGACACAATATATTTTTGCCAAAAGAATATAGGAATGAATATTTTCTTTCTTCCCATTTTTCCTACCATTTTTTTCTTTCTAAAAGATAAATCCAAGTCCAGTTACCTAGTGAGCTAGGAAAAAAATTTCATTAATATAAGTACAGTGGAAATTTTTACTTTATAATATATTATAGTTCTCTAATAAATACTCTCCAGTAGGAACCGTTTTTTTGGTGGTGAGAGTCTTAAAAGCACATTCAGGAAGACAGTGTTGCTAGGGAAGGAAACATTGCCTGCACCAGAGAAACTGCTGGGTGCTAAGGATCAGGTCACCCTGACACTGTTAGGGTGTTGTCTGTGCCTCTTGCCTGTTGACTTTGAAACTCAAAAGAAAGGGACAGCAAGTTCTGGCCAGATTGCTCAATTTCCTTCCCCTTTGGTATTACTGACCTCTACTGTCATAAAGCAGCACCTCTGCTAGCTTCTGAAGCTAGTCTGACTTATAACTATGAAAATATTTAATAACCAATCTCATCATTCTGGAAAATAAAAATATCCCAGACCTCAAAAGACTGAGACTCTGCTATTTATCTCCTAAAATGGCCTCTCAGGCTGTGAAATTCACCTGTGGAAACTGCATACAAAGGTCACAGGTCCGCCTCTGGCTTTCAGAGGGAAGCAAGTGGGGGAAAGGAAACATGATGTGGCTTCCACCTCCTTTTGACCACCGGATGTGCCTTCTGCACCTTGCTGCAAATTCTGGTAACTGAAGTCATACTATGGTCTTTCTTTTTTTTTTTTCTTTCCTTCATCTTTCCTCCCCCCCTCCTTTCTTTCTAAAAAGAACATGGCTTTACCCTTATCTAATTTAACCACTCATCTGGTCAATCCATGTGAGGAAAAAAATTCTGTCCCTTCATTTAGGAGACAGATGAACAACCTAACATGACTCATAAATGAAACATTTTTAAGATTAATGATCTTAGTGGAGTCTTTCTGATAAGGCAGAGCCCATTATTCTAAAATAGAAAGAATAAAAACAAGAATGTGCTCATGCCTAACTATCTCTTCTAATATGTGAGTTTTGGAAAGTCCCATATTTCATGAATCATTAGCTTATGTTTTGTTTTGATGTTATACAATCATTTCAAAACAAGACTGTGTAGAGGTTGCCACCTACTGTTTGCCTGGGAACATGGTAGTGCAATGCACTGGATACAATACTCTTCTAATTGAACTTCTTTTTCCATGGAGATCATTCTTGTCTCAATCTCCTTTTTCTTTAGAAATTATTGATGCATTTATTAACTTACCATGATTACAAGAAACTCTCCCCTTATACATTGGAAAATCTTGAGGTAGTGACCTAATTTGCTTTAAATCTTCTTCAATATTTTGAAATAAAAGTAGGTTTCAGGGTTGAAAAGTCTATAGACCAAGATGGAAGCACTGGCAGGTTTGGTCTCTGGTGAATGTCTGTGTTCCTCCCAGTGGCCTTATGTAACCTCACTGGTGGAAGGGGCATGAGGTTTCTCTGGGATCTCTTATATGGACACTAATCCAATTCTCAAGTACTCCATCCTCGTGACATGGTCACCTCCCAGAGGCTCTACCTCCTAATACCAGCTTGGGGGTTAGGATTTTAATGTATGAGTCTGGGCTGTGGGGGACACAAATATTCAGATCATAACACTATACATATATTTGGATTTCAGTGATCGAATGGCAAATTATTTTTTATTAGGTTAAAACCCTAATTTCTTTCTTACTAATTAACCTTCTGAACAGTACTTCATGGTTGTATGATATGTGTTAAGAACTATTTTCAGTAAATTTTTCAGAGGAGAGGGTGAGGGGCCCTGGTGGAGAGTGGTCACGTGATCTTTCATGCTGCATGTATGTATGGAAACATCACACTGAATCCCATCAATATATACAATGAGTATGTGTTAATAACAAATAAAAAGAAAAAAAGAACTATTTTCAGCATGTTGATGACTAACACTAGACATAAAGTAAAATTTTAAAAATCTTCAGTCATATTTCAGGTTAATGTAAGTGCACTGAGATAATCCATGGTTTGTAGACAAATGACTTTGATTAGACCCAGTAACAAATGTAAGTGAAGCCTGTGAAATGCTTTATAGTTTGTAAAGTGCTTTGCATATTTTAGTAAATTTTGTCTTAGTAACAAGCCTGTGAAGAAATTAATACAGTATTTGCTTCGTATTACAGATAAGAAAGTTAGAAATTGAGCTGCTTGCGTTTGTGCATAAATGTTCCCTAGACAGCCCAAGCAACCTATAAATTCAGTTTTCTTAACTCCAAGGTTTATCACTTTTACTATTTCTTATGAGAGTTTAATTAATTTATGTGATATGTGCTCAACTTTTTTCAACTTTTAATGAATAATTTTAAAATGCTTTCAAATCATTAAGCCATTCCCCTCTAAATCTTTGGGCAGGTCTCTAATAACTGCAATGAACTAAAGTGTATTTTTATTCTCTGAAGTGGACCTGGACAACCATGTCACAAAATCACAAAATGCTACCTGAATGAATTTGGAAGTGGATTATTCTTCAGTCTCCATTGAAGAACTCAGCCTGCTTAAAACCTTGGTAACACCCTTGTGATACCCAGAGGGCAGAACTCAGTCACTTCTTGTCAGGTTGTCTGATCTGCAGAAGCTGTGCTATCATAAATCTGTGTTATTTTAAGCCCTTTTCATTATTAGATTGACGTCCCTGCTTCCTTGCTCACATTGGACAGGGGCCACTGTTTCCAGAGGAGACTTGAGTTTTTCACACTTGGGCTCTTCCTTTTTCCAAGCTTGTAAAAGAAAACTTCTCCACTGTTGATTCCCTCTCATGTTTTGAATTTCTTTAACTTCCCTGTTGCTGATCTCTAGACAGAAAAAAAGGACTTATGATTAGGTCAGGCCTCCCTGAATAATTTCTCTACTTTCACTGATTTGGGACCTTAATTGCATCATAGAATTCCTTCAGAGCAACACCTTGATTAATGTTTGATTGAATAACTGGTAGAACTGGGCATGGTGGCCCATACCTGGAATCTCCGTGACTTGGCAGACTGAGGCAGGAGGATCCCAAGTTTGAGGCCAGCCTGGGCAATTTAGTGAGGCCCAGTCTCATAATTAAAAATAAAAAGGGCTGGAGATGTAGCTCAGTGGTAGAGCACCCCTGGGTTCAATCCCCAATACTGGCAAAAAAAGAGAGAATAATCTGTAGAACTGTAGAAGGTGTGTTTATATCCAAGCCTGGGAATGGTGGCCTTTTTAGAATTTTGCTGACCATGCTTCTTATCTGTATGGCTGTAAGCATTTCCTAACTTGGCCTCCAGTCTCCAGTCTTCTGGCTTAACCCTCCCATTTCAGAGTCCAAAGGGCCCCCTAAACGAATCACTGTGAAGCACAATACTGATTATATCATGCTTAAATCAGCAACAACAAAACAACTAACAGTTTGAAGGCCTACATGGCATTAAAGTAAGGTCTTAGAAAACCAAAGCCAGAACCACCTGTTTCTCTTTGCCTGGCTTCATGCATCATTAAATTGAGTATCCACCCTGTTTGTCGTGCACAGGGAGCTCAGAGCTCAGTGATCTGGCTTCTTTCTCTTTTCCTTACCTTCATCTTTACAAATACAAATCTCAGTTGTTTCAAGGTTGCATTCTAATGGTAACTCCTCCAAAAAATTTGCATTATCCTTTTATCCTTTGAAAGACTTTATTAAAAAATTTGTATTTTTAGTGTAGTTAGCATTCCACCTTGGATTAAGATAATTGATAAATGCCTCATTGCTCCTACTGAGTAGCAGATTCCTCCAGGCCAGAACTATGTTTGGTTTCTTTGTCTCTTTACAATACATTGTAGTGCCTTGTAGAGATTATATATTTCTATATTTTTTGAGCCATTAACTAAAAATCAATAAAAACCTGAATGTTATATAAACCAAGAGTTTATAGATATTCATCATGAATGCTTAATTACATTCCCTCATCTTTTATATCAGGCTGATGGTCTGGGTTCTTTCTTTTGTGGCTATTTTTCAAGGTCATTGTCTCCTGAGCTGTCATCTTTAAGTTACATTACATTCTTCAGCTCTTGGAAAATATTGACTAACTCATCTATGCCATCTTTCATTAGAAATAAGTGATTTTGTTTGATTTTTGGTAACTGAAGAAAGAAGTTTCTACTTCAATTTTAAGAAAATTGTGTGAAGGCTGTTTCTACCTCTGGAGATGGCCCACATTCTCTCTTGAACATGCCTCTGCTTCCCTAAATAAACCTCTATGTCTTGGGGAGAAAAAAAGAAAAGAAAATTGTCAAGAGGTAGCTTAGTCTTATATCTTGTTTTCTAATTCATATAGTCAACCTTTTTCTAATATTGAGAATATTTATAAGTCATTCCTGACTAATGAACAGCTGTATTAGTCACAAATGAATCAGCAAGTATTTCAGACTTTTGATGAGTTACTATTTATTGAAGCAGCTTCAGAAACATGATTAGTCATTCAGATTGCATGTTTTCAGTTAATGACTAACTGAAGAAAAAAAAAAACAGAACAGATACTAGTAACTTTCCAATTTTTCAAAGGACTTTTGCATTGATTATCTCATTCTATTTCACGACACATGTATCACTTGGCTGTGAAAAACTGTGCCTTATCTTGGAGATACCTCTAGATTTTTTTTTTGGTATTTTTTCATTTAGTCTTTACTTATAGCAAAGTACATATTTTCTGTAACCACCATCAATAAAGATAGGGTGGCAAAAAGAAAAGGGAGAAGAGTAAGCATCTTAAGGGGAAAGAAAGCCTGAGTTCATTGCGCTGTTCACCTTTGTTCCTGAGGCAGAACAGGGTGTGTATTCACTGCCTGAGAGTATCCAGTCACTGCACCCTGTACAGGAGGGACATGCAGGGACAGAAGCTTGAACAGACTATGAGCTCCAGAGGTTCCTCACTGCACCATTCCCAGCCTGTGCTTTTCCTTGTTTTGTCTGATGCCAAGAATGTTTGTCCAGTCCACCCTGAGAAAAGTGTAGGTACTGCACCCCAAGACCTTGTCCTGGGAAAACACCTCCCTGAAAAGAGGCTGCTCCCCTCCATGTCTGTCTTGAGTGCTAGCACAGGCCAAGGTTGCTAACTCAAGGAACTGCACAAGGGCAGCAGGAGAAGTGACACACAGGCTCAGGAGACCCCTCTAGATTTTAAAGCATATTGGAAAGATACATGTTGGAAAAACAAATGAAAAAGAAGGAAGGAAGGAAGGAAAGAAGGAAGGAAGGAAATGTGTTATTATAACACTGAATTGAAAAGATCAATTTTCCCCAAGTATTTTACAAAGTGGTATAAATTGGAAAAAAAAAGAGGTTTTTTGTTCATTTTAAAAGAGATTGGTTTTGAAATTCATTCTTAAGGGAAATACATGAAACTGTTCAAGAAACTATTTCAATACTTTGAAAAGGAATCATGATTTACTTCATAAAGTGTTTTTTCTGTTATTCTCACACCACTTGTTTTAGTCAGCTTTGCGTCACCACGACCAATATACTCAATAAGAGCAATTTAGAGAAAGTTTATTTTGGATCATGGTTTCAGAGGAGATTTAGTTCATGGTCAGCTGACTCCATTGCTCTGGGCCCAAGGTGAGACAGAACTTCATGGCAAAATGGTGAAGCAAAGGAAAGTTGCTCGGGAATTGACAGCTTGGAAGTAGACAGACAGTTCCTACTTTACTGGGACAAAATATAAACCCTGAAGTCCCACTCCCAGTGACCTACTTCCTACAGCCACACCCTGACTACCTATGGTTACCACCCAGTTAATCCATACCAGTGAATTAATCCACTGGTTAGGTTACAGCTTTCATGACCTATCATTTCACTTCTGAACATCCGTGCAAACATCCTGCGTCTTGGGGTCACCTCATATCTAAATCATAACACCACTCATGCTCAATACTTCACTTTTGATACCAGATGTATAGGGTCTCTCTTCTGCTTCCTTTCTCTGGCAG
Organism: Geosciurus inauris; assembly: GCA_004024805.1. Lineage (NCBI taxonomy): Eukaryota > Metazoa > Chordata > Mammalia > Rodentia > Sciuridae > Geosciurus > Geosciurus inauris. Next base: position 65,728 of record PVHX01005127.1, on the reverse strand, counting down.
ACACCTATTGGGTGTTCTATATTCAATTCTGATGTTGCCTTGGGTTCAATCATCTGCTAGAGTGTTCACAGACATCAGGAACATTTTACTAATGTTTACCTGTTTACCATAAAGGATATTACAGAGAATACAGATGAACACTCAGATGCAGTATGGGGGAGGGTACTGAGCTTCCATGTCCTTTCTAGTGTTCAGCATCCTTCAGTACCTCCGTGTGCTCAGCACTCCAGAAGCTCTCCAAACCCACAATTCAGGGATTTTTGTGGAGGCTTATCATAAAGACATAAGTGATTATTAACTCAATTTCAGCTTCTCTTCGCCTCTGGAAGAGGAGGGCCTGAAAGTTCCAAGCTTTGTGAAAAATCATCTCATTAAAACAAAAGACACTCCAATGACCTAGGAAATTCCAACAGATTAGGAACTCTGTCGCAAGAACGGGGATCGCAGACCTAATATTAGAACAAAACAATTCACCTAACATTCTTAATTCTCAGAAAAGTACAAGGGATTTAGAAGCTCTGTTCCAGTGACTGACGACAGAGAACAAATATGTATTTATTATTAAATCATAATATTACAAAAGTAAACTTTAAATTTGTGGTAAACAAAATAGTACAGAATTTGTATAAGAATTGACAACTGCATTTACAGAATGGAATATGGAATCCAGCAACAGACCATTTAGTTTTGGAAATTTAGTTTGTGAAATTGATGGTCTTTCACTAAGTGGAGAAAATTGTTACATTAAAGATATGATGCCTGAACCAAAGTATGGTAGTACAAGCCTGTTAATCCCAGCAACTTGAGAGGCTGAGGCAGGAGGATTGCAAGTTCAAGGCCAGTCCCAGCCATTTAGCAAGACCCTTGAATAACTCAGCAAGAGCCTGTCTCAAAATAAAAAGGACTCGGGATGTGGTTTAGTGGTAAAACACCCACTGGGTTTAATCCCCAGTACCCCACCCCTCCAAAAATAATAGATATTGTGTATTAGATCTAGTTAACCTTATTCTTTGTTGCTTTCTTAGTTGTAGAACCCATGAATTCCAGTTGGGCATATAGCTGTCCATAGTAGACAATACTTCCCAGTGTCCCTTGGGATTAATAGTTTAATTTCTTCATTTGCTTGTCCTTTTATGTTCTGATCATCAATTTGACCCTACATAGATAAGTGGCTATGTGACTAATTCCAGACAAACAGTATGTAAACACAGTTAGTTTGTGATTTTTTTAAAAATTGTTTTTAGTTGTCAATGGACTTTATTTTATTTATTTATATGCATTGCTGAGAATTGAACCCAGTGCCTCACACATGCTAGGCAAGCGCTCTGCAACTGAGCCATAACCCCAGCCCTAGTCTGTGATCTTAAAGTGACTATGTTCATCTTTGCTCCTCATCCCTCCTGCTGGCTGAAATGGGAGGCTGATATCTGCAACCTGAAACTATCACAGCCCACATGTAAAAAGCCAGGGATGTGGTTGGTGGAGCAATTAGATGTAAGGAATAGGGCCTTATTCCTGACGTTAGAGGCCCTTATTTGCCTATCTTTGAATTTATTTTTGGAGGAAAATAAAATTCTGTTTTATTTAAAATAGGAAACAAAACTCTATTTAGCTATTGTGATTTTGGATTTTCTGTTAGCCCTGGATGAACTCAATCCTAGGTGACATAGATGTAAGACTATTGGTGACATAGATGTAATGCATTAAAAATATTAAGTTTAAAACTTACAAAAAATACCCCAAAAGAGAAGCAATAAAAAAGTCACCTTATTAAAAACCTGTTAAATAGGAGAGAAAGACTTCCAAACTCAAGCATATATTTCTAAGTCTAGGTTTCATTTATTGCTAATATAATCATCCTTTAAAGGAATTACTAATTTTGTTTGATAGGATAATGGCGTCAGTTCCAAAAGTTCATTTGTGAATTTTTTGCTTGGGATATCTATCTCTTCCCATAGATACAAAGTTAGGGAGTTTGCTTGGATTCCCTAGAAAATAACACCACAGAGGACAATGGTAGGTTCTGGTGGGCACATAGGACTTTAAACTAGAATACTGATGCCTCTGTTCTTCTAATGTAATCACATTGTGTAGCTCAGCATTGTGTGTTTATAGTAGCATGACTATTAATGCTATTTATTATTTAGTCAAATATTATATTATGATTATTTTTCTTTTACTTTCTTTCAAGTTTTTGTTTTCCTTGGGATTAATAGTTTAATTTCTTCATTTGCTTGTCCTTTTATGTTCTGATCATCAATTTGATCCTACATTATTAGTTAATTGCTAGCTCTCCTCTTAATACATTCAGACTCACTAGATGTTCTCCCCAGGCCCATCATTTTTAGGAGTCTCCCCCAGGTTTGGCCTTTAGACTTGCTTCTGTGTGCAGTGGTTTTCCTGTGGACATTGTATATAGCCATCATTGTGGGGGCTTTCTTTGCTTCTTCCATGAGGAAGCCCCCTGTTTCTTGAACTCCATGATTACTTTAGTTTGGATTTCTCCCTGTAGTGGAGCACATCTTCCCGTAGTTTCGTACAAAAAAGCCTTCAGAATGAAGGACATTGTGTTTTTGGAATAGCTTGGTATATCTTCGTACTTGCTGATAGTTTGATGGGGTAAATGGTTTTAAATTTGACTTTGCTTTTCTTCAGGATTTCAAAAGCACTGTTCCTTTTTCTTCTAGGTTACAGATTGTCTGTTAAAAAGTTCAAGCCATTGTGATATTCACATTTCTTTGCAACCATGTTTGTTTCATACTGTGGAAACACACCACTAATTACCAAATTACCGCTAATTTAGAGAGTTAAAACTATACCTATTTATTATCTCAGTGCTGTAACTCGGAAGTCATAGTAGGTTTGACTGGGTTCTTTTCCTTTAAGGGCCAGTATTAAAGTTTTGATTTGTGGCTGGGCTTTCATGTGGAGGTTTTAGAGAAAAATATACTTCCTAGCTCTTTCAGATTTTTGGCCAACTTTGACTTTCTTTTGCAGGATTCTGAGGTCCCCATTTCCTTGCTTGTGGTCGCCTTTGAGTGCCATGAGCTTTCAGGCACTGCTCTCGTGGCTCTTCACATGGCCTCCTTTGTCTTCCAGAGAGCAATGGGGCACTGAATCTTTCCCATGGCTTCTAGTCTGTTTTCCTTCTGCCAGTGAGGAAAAAATGGCTTTTAAAGGCCTCTTGTTATTAGGTGAGGCCCACATGGAGCATCTTGGCACTTTAGAATCAGTGATTTAGTATATTAATTGTATTAGCAAATTCCTTTTACAACAGTACCTAGAATAATGTTTGATTGAATAACCATAGGCTAGAGATCTTGGAAAATCTATATTCAGGATTCTGCCTCTCACAGTAACCATTTCTACTTTGCAAAAGAGCTCTCTCTCTCTTCAGTGGTTCTGATATTCCCCTTTGGGGAATGTGATCCTCACCCAACTCAGGGACATCTGTCAGAGTCAAGGTTTCCATTATAGATTCCCATGGGGTGTGGCAAAGAGGTAACTAAGAATGGGGCAAGACTACTCAATTTTTAGATCAAAGAATTGTGTGCTAGGGAATTCCTTTTTTTGACATACATACATATTAAAGTTGTACATTTTTGATTGTTCTATTTTATAAATATAGAATTCAAAGTGATGTGAATTCTTGAATGCCAGGTCATATCACAGACTGATGGAAATAACTGGAAATTAGTAAATATGTAATTGAATAGCTAATTTTTATGGTGATTTGGGTTAAAATGTGAATAGGACTTAATTAAAATATGCTAGTCTAAATAATGAGTTACTTTACTGACTTATTTATCTCTCAACTATTTTTTTGGCATGAAATCACAATTAACATTGTTCAAATTATTATATTTCTAAGGATGATATCAGTAGGGAAGTGATTATTATAATTAAAGCATAAGAAATTCAAAGCTTTTTGTATTAAACAAATCTTATTACATTATTAAAATCTAGATGTGAATCTGAAATGATCTCAAATAGTTTTGAGAGGAAGCAATGTTTTGGTCAAAGTCAAACTAGGAAAAACATTCAACTCAAAAGCTTGCTGAATAAACCTGAGAGTGTAAGAGAGAGGAGATTGACTATAATATGTCAAAGGTCAAAGTGACATCACTGTGAGAAACAAACTTGATTCATGTTAATTGGCATAATCAAGGTGACAGAGGCCTGAGCTAGACACTGGGAATCTATTGTGGAATTTGTGTCTAAATATGTGGTTCTGATCTATGTAAAACAGGGACAATATTAAATCCTGTTATTTCTCAAGTAACATTTTAAGAAGCTGATCATCAAACTACCTTAACACAGGATAACGCTTCAATATTTTTAATGAGATTGAAGGAAACATAGCATAATGAAATCATTGAGCAATTTGCTGTTTGATAGTTCTAGACTATTGACACTAAAGTTCTACTTCTTAACTGAATAGAAGCATATATATGGATGTAATATTTCTTTTTTAGACATCAAGTGTACCTCTTTTCTTTATGCTACTTGCCATGCACGTTGTCTTTATTGCATCATAAAAATGTCATGATTGTTTTAAAATCTCTTAAGTGTTTTCAATCATCTGTTATATAACAATAGAGAAATCATAAAGTTTCAAAATTTTTAAAATACTTAAATTCTTTGGACTGAATTAATTCTATATTTGGATAAGTGGTATGTATAAGTTGGGGTTCTAGTGATAGAAATCATGTCTGATTGATTTAGGCAGAAAATGAACTTCTTGTAAAGACAACTTGCATGGGACAGAACTGGTCCTATAAAGATACCTCCATCACTGAGCACTGGGTGATGTAGCTTGACACACTGGTATAATGCACAGGACCCAAGATTCTACTGCTTGTACCACTGCCACCTCTCCCTCTGGCAACTGATCTTTCAGTCACCGCTTCTACCTCCAAACTGAAATATTTATCATTCCTGCCTATTCACATCAATAGCTCTTGACTTGGAATCCTGGTAGCTCTGTGTGATTGTCTGGCAGAGGACACATACCTACTTCTAGAGGAAGTGCATGCAGATTGGCTGCAGGGGTTAGACATTTGTTTAGTCTTACATTTATTGCTTCTGTTGTGAGAACCAGTTCATGGCTTATGCCAAGATTCATAAGAGGGCTTCCTTTTCTGAGCATATTGATGAGTTAAACTCAAACTCATACTCAGTTTTTCCTACTGTACTCCCAAGGCAGATTACTTCTGCCATCAAATGTGTGGGATTTTCCCCTAACACACTAAGTGAACAATCAATTCTACTGTGGATGCCAATGGAGTGTCTTCTATTGCAATTCAAATTTGACACTATCGACCTCTAGATAACATCATATCCCACAGGTTGAGGGCTCAAGTCTCAAGATCACCCCTCTCTCGCACTTAAGATGCTGATCACAAGCCCCAGATGGTTTTCCCTAAGCTTCTCACTGACAGACTATAAATCAAGGCTTCCACAATACTCTCCTTGGGTTTGATAAATTTACTCAAGCAGGTCACAGAACTCACAGAAATACTTAAGTTTCCTGGTTTGGTATAAAGGCTATGGCAAAGGATATAGATAAAGAAATGTACAGGATGAGTGTGGGGGAAGGGATGAGGATATTTCATGTTCTTTTTGGGTGTGCCAGTCTCCTGTGCTTCCACCTGCTCAATTATCTGGAAACTTCCCAAACACTGACCTTTTGGATTTTATGGAGACTGAGCTGAAGAAAGCACGGAAAATGTACAGAAATGTCATTGGACAAAAGAGTATGACCTGATCTAATGGACTGGTGAGGAAGTCCAGCAAGGCCCATCTGCTCAGATTCTTCTTGGCCTCTCTGTGCAGCATTCCTTCCTCCCAAATATGGGGCAGCACCCTTTTGTAAATGGGGGAATCTTGTGATCTACTATATGTTTAAAATTTTTAATAAATACTTATTGGATTTAAATGTGAGGAAGGAATATTGTCCAGTTAAAATTAAGAAAACATATCATGTGGACTCAAAATTAATAGAAACTAGTCAACTAGATTAAAGATATCAGATATTAATACATTAAGGTACAAAATTTGGGTATTATTAAATGAAAATATTACTTTTTTAAATTTTATTTTTTTAGCCAGGTGTGGTAGAGTAATCCCAGTAGCAGGGGAGGCTGAGTCAGGAGGATTGTAAGTTCAAAGTCAGCCTCAGCAATTTAGACAGGCCCGAAGCAACTTAGTGAGATGCTGTCTCTAATAAAAAATAAAAAGGGCTGGGGATGTGACTCAGTGGTTTAGTGCCCCTGAGTTCAATCCCTGGTACAAAAAATAAATAAATAAATAAAAGTGATCTAGTATTATTTAAAGTAGTTCAGAGAGTTTCTCTATGGCCAGCTCTGAGGTGGAAAGATGAGGAAAGATTAGATTTTATGACCTGTTTGGGGGAAGAGAAATTCTAGTTTCTGTGGGTTTTTAATTAATTAATTAATTTATTTATTTTTCATATTTAATTTATTTATTTGTTCTATTTAGGCTTACATGATAACAGAGTGCAATTTGATTCACTGTACATAGAGGATAACATATCAATTCTCTAGTTGTAAGTTGTATAGAATCACAACATATATGCCATCATACATAAAGTTAGGGCTATGATGACCATCATATTCCACCACCTTTACTGTCCCCATGCCCCCTCCCCCTTTACCCCCCTGTGAACAGAGTTCCACCATTGTTCCCATGTCCTTTCCCACATTATGGATCAGCATCCACTTACCAATGAGTACATTTGGCATTTGGTTTTCTGAGATTGCCTTACTTCACTTAGCATGATATTCTCCAACTCCATCCATTTACCTGCAAATGCCATAATTTTATTCTCTTTTATTGCTGAGTAATATTCCATTGTGTATATATACCACAGTTTCTTTATCCAGTCATCTATTGAAGGGTATCTAGGTTGGTTCCACAGTTTAGCTATTGTGAATTGAGCTGCTATAAACATTGAAGTGGCTGCATCAGTGTAGTATGCTGTTTTTAAGTCTTCGGGGTATAGACCTAGGAGTGGGATAGCAGGCTCAAATGGTGGTTCCATTCCAAGTTTTCTAAGGAATCTCCATACTGCTTTCCAGATTGGTTGTACCAATTTGCATGTCAGATTAGGACCATACTTCCTTAACAAGACTCCTATAGCACAAGAAGTAAAATCAAGAATTAACAAATGGGATGGATTCAAACTAAAAAGCTTCTTCTCAGCAAAAGAAATAATCAATGAAGTGAATAGAGAGCTGACATTCTGGGAACAAATCTTCGCCACACACACAAACTGATAGAGCACTAATCTCCAGGATATATAAAGAACTCAAAAAACTTAACACCAAAAAAACCTAACAACCCAATCAATAAATGGGCCAAAGAGCTGAACACAAACTTCACAGAAGATATACAATCCATCAACAGATATATGAAAAAATGTTCAACATTTCTAGCAATCAGAGAAATGCAAATCAAAACTACCCTAAGATTTCATCTCACACCAGTCAGAATGGCAATTATCAAGAATACAAACAACAATAAGTGTTGGCGATGTATTGGGGAAAAAGGCATGCTCATACATTACTGGTGGAACTGCAAATTGGTACAACCAATCTGGAAAGCAGTATGGAGATTCTATGGGTTTCTTTGGGGAGGAAAGAAGCAAGTGAAACGAGGGCAGGAGAAGTTCAGAGACTTTGCTTTGCTGAGACTTGCTTATGAGGACAAAAGCATCGCAACTGTATTCTAGTTACTTAGGAAATAACAAAGACTAAAGGAGGAACGAACCAGGAATTATGCACAAAACCCAGAACATATGTATTATAGCATCATACCCGCCAAACATAGATGGGGTTTTAAATGCTAGGCAGTAAATTAAACAGAAAGGAAAGCAAAGTGAAGAAAATCATCTAACAGTTGACTCGAACATCTATAACAAGGTGCTGTGAGTAACTGTGCTGGATATAAATGCATCATGTAGGCATTGCACTTATTCTTACACAGAATTTGAATTTAATTCAATTGATATAGCAACTAGCAAGCTGAATATTTGTCATTTTAAAATGACTCACTGAAAATAAAAATTTAAGTTATCTGATTTAAATAAATTTTTAATAAAGATTATATTGCTATATGGAATTGTCCATCATGTTCTAAAATTTGAAATATTTCCCTTCTCTTCTGTGTTCTTGAAAAATGATTAGGTAACAGTAAGGACTTGAAGAGCAGAGAACTGCTAGGGAAGAATCAGAACAGTTGTAAACATAATCCAGAGAGTTCCATGTGCTCTTCTCCAAGTTTCTTTTTAAATTAACATTTTTTTTGTACTAGGGATTGAACCCAGGGGTGCTTAACCACTGAGTCACATCCCCAGCCCTTTTTAAATTTTTTTAGTTCGAGACAGGGTCTGCCTAATTTGTTGAGGCTGGCTTTGAATTTGTGATCCTTCTGCCTCAACCTCCCCAGCTGCTGGGATTATAGGCATGTGCCGCTGTGTCTGGTTTAAGTTAATATCTTATATAACCATAGAACATTTATCAAAATAAGAAGCTAATATTGGTACGATCTTAATAATCAGAGAATTTCTTTGAATTTCGCCAGTTTTCCCATCAATGTCTATTTTTCTAATCCAGGATCCCTAGTGCATTTAGGAATACCATAATTTTGATTATTCTAGCTATTCTATTCAGGCTAGTCATCCTAGGTACTTAGTTGGAATTAACTTATAAGACCAATACATATATATAAAGAAATTAACTTTATAGATTGTATAATAATTATTGTGTGGAAGTGAAAGGGTATGTAAAACTTGGAATACTATAGGAAGCATAAATAACTATAAGAGACAGGGGATGCATTTTTCTTTCTTTAATATTTTACAGAATGACAGAATATTAGAGTCAAGAGGAATCTGAGGCACCATTTGCTCCAAAACTCATTTTGTACATAGGGGAACTGTGATCATGAAAATTAAGTGATTTGCTTCTAAGGCATGGGGTAGAACTCAGGTCTTAGATTGGCTGACTGTTGCATTATTGCAACAGTTCTCAAAGTGTGGTCCAGGGACTCCTGAGGATTCCAAGACTCTTTGAGGAGACTCTGAGGTCACAATTATTTTCATAATAATACTAAGATACTCTACCTGTTTGACTTTTATATTTTCATGTGTTTTCCAGGAATTGTAAGACATGAGTTATTATTACAATAGAATAAATGCAAAAATGGATATGAGATTCCAGTGATTTTTATTAACCTAAATTTTAAAAAGATTTGTGAATGTACAAAATAATATCCATCTTCTATCAGATTTTTTATGTTTTAGAAAATACAGTTATCCCCACAAAAGTATTATTTATGTTAACATGTACTATATTTGTTATTAAACTTCTAGATATGGTAAATATTGATAGATACAACCCATGCAAATGAAAGGTTTTTGGAGTTCTCAAATTTTAAGCACTATCTAATAAACAGAATGATGCCATTAGTAAAAGAATAAACATTAACACCACCATCTGTCAAATCTGTTAAATTAATAGTGTTATAAAAATGTATTCTGTGTCACTCTCCCTTTTTATTCCCTAGAATAGCTGAGTGTGTATTGTAATAATTTTTAACTCATTACATGTAGTTATAAATACCTTTGTGATTTAGACTTCCAAATTTCAGGCTTCTACATTCGCAACTGAATTTAATTTTATGAAGTTTGTGCTAAATATACAAATGCTTAAGGATATGTGGAAATCATTGACAGTGCTAAATTAAAATGATTGTAAACTAGTTTCTTATTGTATCAACTTTATATAATAATCATTTTTTTTCAGGAAGTTTATGTTGTTTTCTACACACTGCCTAATTAGATTTACAGAAGGGACAGATGGCAGAAATTATCTCTCTAGAGCAAATGAAAAGTACCAAAAATGAAATAATTATTGATGTTCCCTAACAATGTGTGTTCTCACACACCTTAAAACTCCTGACTATCTACTCATCCTACCTCAACTTTTATTATTACTACTAGTATTATTTTTGTAGTACTGGGGATTGAATCCAAGTTTGTTCCGCCACTGAGCCCTTTTTATTTGTTATTTTGGAACAAGGTCTTGCTAAGTTGCTGAACTTGCCTTGAATTGGCAATCCTCTTGCCTCAGCCTCCTGAGCAGCTGGGATTATAGTGCCACTGCACTCAGCTCTGGTTTTTTTTTCAATGATAGGCTTTAAATCCCAATTCTGTAAACAGGCTACTGTTTTCTTAGAAAACAGTTGTTTCTGGGCAGAATTAGAAGTGGATGGGTATGTGGAGGGACTTTGGGTGTTTTCCTGTTCAAGAGTTCCAGAACTACAAAAAGAGCTCCAATATTACTCTTCATAGATTTTGCACCACGCTGTCTTCAGTAAGTGTTGTAGATGTCAGTCTTATAGTTGTCCAGGATGCAAACAGGTACACAAGTAGGAGAGGCAAATCGACACAGCTTCTAGAAGAAACACAGATCTGGAGAAAGAAACCTAGAGGCACCCTTCAGTCACTTCAGCCTCACAATGATGCTAAAACACATCGCTGTGATTGATGAGACTCTGGACTCACCAATTAAACTCACAAATCAGTTATTCCTTTAGTCCCATTAGGCATGTTTTTATCTTGGATCTTTAGAGGTTTAGTGCTGGGAAGGCAAGAACTTTGTATTTCATCTGTTATACTGTAACGAGTACATAAACATGAAACAAAACCTGAATCATTATGATTCATTTTTTCCTACTGTTGCTCCTACAATGAAAGAATAGATTTAATCTTCAACCTGATTTGCATCTTTTGCTCCTTCAGTCCTATTCAATAATTCATCAGAAGGCAGCAACTAATGGTGAACAACGCACCATTTCCCCTTATTGGTACTTAGTAAACTTTAGCTTCTGCAATCTGTTTTCATAAAATGAATCCCATAATTTCTTTCATCATTTTAGTCACTCTTCTCTCTATCCATTCAATTAGATTATAGCTTCCTGGCATGAGAAGTACTTGAACTGAACAGTCTTCCCGTATGTTGTCCCAGAAGAGAGGAAGGGGAAAGGCCTGAATCTTTTATGTTCGTGGCTTGATGGCAGCAATCACTGTGACAGATACTGCTCTCTGAATAGAGGAGGTACCAAACAAATGCTTGTGAATGAAAACTGTTGAATATGGAGTCATCAACAATTTACTATTATTTTTCCATATATATTATAAGTCATTTACTAAATTTGGTCTTTTCTTTGGAAAACTGATTCTAAACAATAGTAAGACTTTAAAACTTTTAATGTATGTTATGGAAATATCAGGGATTTTGTTACATACCATATGTTCAACCAAGCACAACAGATAATTATAGTAACTGTCTACACATGTAGCCTATGATGTGGCTCTTAGCCATGCATGTACTGGATGACAACACGAATAAAGGAATAAATTAATGCTAGCAATGAACTATTGAAGCACTGAGAACTTTCAACAGGATGTGAAATATGTATGAATAAATATTTATAAACAAAATAATTGACTATTCATAAAAATTGTTATTTCAATATTTTTAGTTTAAGTTTAATGTTTTATAAATTCTTTTTCTTTTTTCTTTATTTTAAATTTTGTAAGAGACTCTCACTTAGTTGTCCAGGTTTGCCTTGATCCTCTTGTTTTAACCTCCGAGGTAGCTGTGATTACAGGTGTGTACTACCGTGCCAGGATTTAATTCTTCATATAATAAAACTTCACAGTTAAAGTTACAATGTTCTGCAATTAGATTTCTTGGATGTTAAGTATCATATTTTCAATCAATATTTTAAAAAACAGATCATAGGTAGGTGCAGTGGCACATGTCTGTCATCCTAGCAGAGGCTGAGGCAGGAGTATTTCAATTTCGAGGTCAGCCTGGGCAGTTAAGCAAGACCTTGTCTCAAAAAATAAATAGGGCTGGAAATGTAGTTCAGTGTTAAAGTGCTTGACTAGAATGCATATGGCCCTGGGTTCAATCCCAGCACAGCAGAAAATGTGCCCATGCCCTATCCCCCACAAACAAACTCAAAGAAGAAAAGACAAAAACCAAAACTAAAATCTCTTGAGGAAAATCACAGACTATAATTGTATATATTGTGGACCAAATTTTCTTTGTCAGGATTAGCAAACTGGTTACTGGATAGACTACAATGCTTCCATAAATAAAATTTCAGCCAAACATTGTCATTTATTTTATACTGTCTATAGCTGCTCTCATCTTACCATGACAGAGGTAAGTACATGAAATAGAGATTGTGTGCTCTTAAAATATTTACCATTGGGTTTTACAAAAAAAGTTTATTCTTAGTTGAAAATTCAGGCTTATTCTTCAACATCACATGTACATATAGTTATCTTTTAATAGTTTCTTTAAGGATATTTTTCCCTTAAAGAATTGTCCTTTCTCATTGAAAAATTAAGAAAAATATCAAATTTACCAATGTCTAAAAAAGGCGTGGCAAAAATATGTGAAATACATCTTGATCTAATTTTATACAAGTGCCATTCTATAGTTTTTCTTCTTCAAACCTTCAACTATCACTCACTTTCTATGGACTAAAGAAACATATAATCTCCCTTGCAGACTGACACAAACTGAAGGTTGGTATTCAATACATGATATCAAACATAAATGCTAAAAACTCAAAATCACCTGTGTTCTCTTAATAGGCTTGACACATTTGAATTTGCTACAAGTACTTAAATAGGTTTTCCACTCAGATCAGACAAGTGTAGTCCAAAAAGCATACCAGCAGCTGTCTTTAATCTGTGTGCCATCTGGTAGACTTTTGCTAATGTAAAAGCACAAGGATTAGTGGAGTTCCCCCACTTTATATTTATGTGTATGCTTTTTATTTGTAGGTACTGCATTTTCCAGAAACCTGAGTTCATAGTGGTTTAGAGTTTGAATGCAGATGTCAGGCTCTTAGTTTATGCATATATGCCCACTGATTTAAAGCCCATGTCGTCTTCCTTGTATAAGTAATTATTATAGTACATGATAAAAGCATAATTAAAAGATTTTCCTTTTTGTGAAGCAGTATCTTAAAAAATTATTGTAATAAAACTTGAAAGAAAATTATAAACTTTAATAAAGTTTCTTTAATTTTTTATAGTTCTGCTACCCAAACTATATTAAAAATAGTTTTCAGATACGTACCATTCTCAAGTCTTTCTAAGATGTTCAGCTTAATTTCAAAGAAATATTACAAATCTTTCTTCATATTGGCTTACATAATATTTAATTAAATGGCACAATTGCAATTACCAGTGCATCTAGGATAAATAATCTTGAAGATAAGCTATACAGCCACACTAGTGAAAGAAGTGGAAGTTGAGTGTTTATTAAGATAGCTAATCTTGGGGGCTGTGGCTGTGGCTCAGTGGTAGAGCGCTTGCCTAGCATGTGTGAGGCACTGGGTTCAATTCTCAGCACTGCATATAAATAAATAAAATAAAGATCCATTGACAACTAAAAAATATTTTAAAAAAAAGATAGCTAATCTTGAGGTTTAAAGTGGGCGCAGAGTCTGACTATGATGAGGAAGGGACTGAATACAACTCACCAGATTAAATATTAGGATGAAGGTCCAGTGAAGATGAAAGAATTGAAAATATGATCAGAAAGGAGGTTATCATTGGGATTGTGAATCTTTGCATTAAAATATGACTTGTAACATGTATCTTGTGGCATTACTATGAGGCTAAGACTGCTTTGTGTGTGATGTGAAAACACTTATAAATAAGGAATAGATAAGTTCTAACAATTTAGTAATATCTAATTGTTTATCTGATTTCCTTGACATAAATATGAAATCTCCATGTTTTATGATACTTCTATTATCTTGAATATTAGAATTAGGACTAATTTCTTTTTTGGAAGGATAAAGAAAGAGGGTGTGGCTATGGGTGCAAATAACATCATTTAAATTATCATGTTTTATATAAATAACATTGATTATCTGGAAACATAAGGTATGACTTTTTTCATCATGATTCTATAGCATAAATATAGATGAGTCATTAAAATTTATGAAGAGAATCGGTACTTGAATTGGAATGAAATTTGAAAAATCCATCAATGTCAAGGGTAAATAAGTATAATTTAGTACTTTAAGTTTTAAGAAAGAAATAGAAAAATTTTCAAATACTTAGTTTTGAAACTAAGAATAGAGAATAAAATTCATCAGTAATATAGCAACTGTTATAACCGTATATTTGAATTCTGTATTGTGGTTTGATGAGAAAGAGACACAGCATCACAAAAAGGAAAAAAGAAAGAAAAGAAAAGAAAGAGACATAGAGGGTAAACTGAGAAGACATTGAAATTCATTAAGACAGAAAACAGAGCCAAAGATAAGTGAGTAGAAAGACAAAGACAGGAAGGAAAAGACATAAGATGATAACTATGCAATTGTAGAAGAAAATATTTTCAAGGTACAAAACTCTATGTTGAGTTCCTTTAAAATGCTACATGTAAATTTGTTTGAAGTGGTATTATGATTTGGATATGAAATGTCCCCCAAAACTTCTTCCCAGATTAATGCAGGACTGGTTGGAGATGAAATGATTGGATTGTGAGAGCTGTAACCTAATCAGTCCATCCTAGTTTGAATGGGCTGGGTGATAACTATAGCCAGGTGGGGCACGGATGGAGGAGGTGAGTCACCGGGAGCATGCTATTGAAGGGTTCATCTTCCCTTCAACCCTTCCCCGCCTCTCTCTGTTTCTTGGCTGCCATAAACCAAGTAGTGCTCCTCCACCTTGCCCTTCTGCCATGATATGCTGTCTCACTTTGGGGCAGAGCAATGGAGTTGGCTGACAATGGATTTAAACTCTAAAATTGTGAACCAAAATAAACTTTCCCTCCTCTAAGTAATTCTTGTCAGGTATTTTGGTCACAGTGATGCAAATCTAACACAAGTGAGTTACATTTTTTTAAAACAAAAATACAACCATAAGTTATATCAATACATTGATAGGAGACCAAGGGTCCAAGAAATAGGAGAAGCTCATGGATATACATTGAGAAGATGAGATTATTAAAATAAGACACGGAAAAACAATGAAGCAAGCTTAAAATAAAATTCCCAGAGGAAAAAATTCTAAGGTTATGCTATAAAGGATTTTGATCTTCTTACTGGCAGGGGGCATCAGGGATTGAACTCAGGAGCACACGACCACTAGGGCACATCCCCAGCTCTATTTTGTATTTTATTTAGAGATAGGATCTCACTGAGTTGCTTAACACCTTGCTTGTGCTGAGGCTGGCTTTGAACTTGTGAACCTCCTGTCTCAGTTTCTGGGATTACAGCTGCCTCTACGCCCAGCTGGATTTTGTTCTTAACATGTCCTTATATAACCTACCCTGAGCAGTTGCTCTGACATAGAGAAGCATTTCAGAATTTTTCACAAAATGATTTTTTTTCCATAGAACAACTGCACCTATTTTGCATGTGGAAATAGTTTTAAGAGTGGAAGCACATATAGTTCTCAGAAGAGGATTGACGAAAACCCAGTTGAGGCTCTGGTACAGGGCACTGTGAAAATTAAACACCCTGAGAGCTGCAAAAAAGCAGTAAGAGTGGATCCAATACTGTAATGTTCGATATGGTCCTTTTCTTGGGGAGGTCTGAGAGTCTACAACAGCTATGGTAAGGATGTAGTTCCAAATGTGCATCAGCATCAGAACTAGGTCTAAACCCAAGATAAATCAGGCAGCACTGACTAAAAGCACTAGAACCAGGCCTAGAGACAGAGCCAACATGAAGGAAATGAGAACAGCTGTCACTTGCCCTTAGGAAATTGGGCTTTTGCAATGGGCCAAGAGAGTTGGTACTTACTGGGTAGAGTGTGGGCCTGGATCTCTTGAGGCCTGGAAAACCTGGATAGAAGTGGTCAGCCATGGAGACTGGACACTCATACATGAAAAATGCTTAGAGGGCATTGAGTTTGATTCAGAAGAAACTCCCTGTCCTTGTCCTCTTCCCTCAAGTGTACTTGTAGTCACTGTTGGAGGAGCGGAAGTACAATTTTAAACTCTCTTTACTAGTGAAGAGGAAGCATTCCTTATTTCCTCTGAGTTAGAATTGTGTTTAGAATTCTATAGGACAGCTTGTAGATGAGCCCATGTTCTTTCTGAACCTGCTGGGATGGGCTGGGATTTGTCAGAGACTGACATTTGGAGAACAAGAAAAGCTAAAGAAAGATGGCTACATTTATAGACTGAGGGGCCAGAATTAATTTGGAGGCTAGAGGGACCCACAAATGAAAATTGGAAATTACAAATTAGTAGATCTTTGCCATTGGTAAAATATCTGGGTCACTTATAGCATATTTTTCCATTGATATTTTTGTCTGTGGGCTTTGGTAACATGGTTGCCTAACAAATGTTTCATTATATGAGTACAACAATAGATTTCATTCCAGAATACAATTGTTGCATAACAAAATTCATTACGTTGGAAGAAAAAAGTCAGTCAACACAATTTTAAGCTTTGTATGTCCTTTGTTTGCAGGGAGTCAGGCATAAATGAGCATTTGTCATTTGACTCTTCTAGAGCATTTCTAGCATATTGTGCCTTGGGCATGACACATCAGAATCTGGTGTTTATCTTTTATTACCTGCTAGATCCCTCTGGAAAGAGCCTCTGTGGAATTCATCATCTGCAGGCTTTGTTAGAGGTATACATATAAATACATGTTGAAAACATTTGTTGCAGATATTGTGGTTTCCAAAGCTGACTTAAATAAAAAAGTGTTGAGATGAATGATGAAGGGGACCTTCTGCAGGAGGTATGAAGCTAATAATTAAAACATTATTTATCAAAATGCTGACAGCAAGCCTTTTTATTATTCTGTGTCAACTATTTGAGGTCCAGGAGGAATAAGGGTAGCATGATTATATTTGTTATATGTCTACTTTGGAGAGGTTTGTGAAGAAACTCTTCTTTACTACATAGTGAGTTTATAAATGTAATAAAAACTAAACAATTCAGAATTTTCATATAGGAAAGTTTGCTTAGTTTGAATAATCATTTAAAATAACTTTGTTAGACACTGAGTTTTAGAAGCACCAGTATATTATAAAATTTTTATTCCTATTTTGTTATTGAGAGAAAAATCTTTGCTTTTCTCAAAGCTTTTGTCTCAGTCTAATAAAAGTGTTTCAAGATTAAATGACTAAAGGTGAAAACCTGTTTTCAAGTTTTATTTGGAATATATGGAATATTAGATGATAATAACCACTTATTGGGTCTGGACTGTATTCAGACGATGATTTGTCAACACACAGTATTTCTCATCAGTTCTTATTTTGTGTATACACAATTTCTACTCTTGTATTATTCACAGACCATTATGAAAGACTAAAGTCTGGATTCAGATGCAAGCTGTGGTTAAATCTGAGAGGATAAAGGTTTTTCTTTAGATGCAAGGAAAATACAATGCAAAAAGCATGCCTACTATGTATAAAATGGCATCATCAATGAGGGCACCATGTACAGAAGTAACATGTAGAGACCTGCTCTTGCTACTTCTCTATCTAGTGGAGATGTTAGCTGACATCTAAGGAAGATGGAGTCATTGAATACATATAGTAAGTGTAAGCCATGTGCTTGGGATGGAGTTGGGAATGGATACACTTTCCACCTGAACACTGAGTGAAGCTATGCCCAAAAGGGACTCACTAAGGAGAAGCTGTGGTTTGTTTGGTAGTGTCCGCATCATTGTCACAGGCATCATGTTATGGGCATGTTTGTGAATGAAGGTTAATCTCTAACTGCAAATGGTAGTTTAGAGAAAGAAATTGAGTGTGATTAGTATGAACACCTTTAGCTTTTTGAGATTTTTATTTCTATTATTTAACTTCTTGGATTAGGTTTTATGTACTAGTCCTGAGTCTATGGAAGAACTGTGTTTTCTTCCCCAGCTTTCACTGTGTTAGCCCAGGATTTCAGGTGATCCATCTTCTTTGAAAGTCCTTGAGAGCCACACCCTCCCCAAGACCAGTCTAGATCAAATGTTGATTGTTTTAGGAGCATAAAAAGCCAACAGAATGATTTTAATGTACATAATTTTCAGAGCAAGAGACATACTCTATCTTTTGGAAGAAGTTCCAGATAACTGGAACGGAACATTGTATTTAATAGATGTAATAAAGGCAAGCCCAGGGAGGCCCCTTGAACCAGTTCTCCACTGAATAACACCCTTTGTACTTTCTTGTATAGGGCTATAATTTCAGGAGGAGAAAGAAAATGGAAAGAGGGGGAGAGAGGGTGTATGATATTTCCTTTCCAGTTAAACAGTGTCTAGAAAAGGACAGTGCCTGAGTCCTACACTAGATACTCTGGCACTGTGAGCAACAGCAGCACAAAGTTAACTGCAAAAAAAAAGAAAGAAAGAAAGAAAAAAAAAAGGCAGCTGAACAAATGCTCCCTGGATGAAGAAGGGCAGACTGAATGTGAAAAAAAGTCCCTGAGGATGGTTGCATCCCCAACCCAAAGAAACTCTGGGTCAGAAGCTTCAGTATAATGAACAGGTAGTAATCTTAGACTTGGAGTGTCTCTAAAGAATATTTTATTAAGATTCCCTCTTCCTAACTATGTCATAAAGTCAGGCATTCAACTAAATTCTTAGAAGTGGTGAACAAAATAAAGTACATTGAAAACACATTTTTATTTCTCTAAGCATGCCCCCAGGGGTGTATAAGTCGTGAAACTGAGGGAAATGATAGCAAATCATACTAATTAAAATCTGTGTACCAAGAGCTCTGTGTGTGATATTAAGCTGGGTGAGCTGAATGAGATTGCTTGGTTTTCTGCCCTGCAGGTATTTGTAACTCAATACAGGAAACGCCAGCACAAGTAGGCACTAAGGACTCATGTTTCTACATTGCAGAAGAAATGGACACCATCTGGGGTGAGACCAGAGGTGTATCCTGCTTGCTACCTGCATCTGATGGAGGCACTGAGTGAAGTCCAGTGGGAGGCTCTGGCTGACCTGCTAGAGGACAGACTCCAGGCTGGAGAATTACTTACCCCAGCCTACTCCTTACCCTGCTTTATGCTATTTTCTGTGTGTCTCTACAGAGACTTTCTGATTCTATTTTTATATTTTCAATGTGTTTTGTCACTTAGAATTCAGACTTTTTGCTTTTCTGATTTCAAAGCTTATTGTTAGTTTTATACTGATTTTATTTACCTCTGTTACCTACTTCCAGTTTAGGTGGATTTCTGTTAAAGAACTCTTTTTTAAAAAAATATATTTTTAATTGTCAATAGACCTTTATTTTATTTATATGCGGTGCTGAGAATAGAACCCAGTGCCCCACATGTGCCAGGCAAGTGTTCTACCACTGAGCCATAACCTCAACCCTAAGAACTATTAATGCTAAAAATTAAATTTGTGTTAAATATGTGGTAGGTAAGCACACATTCCCTGAACTCAAAAAGGTTTGTTTTTATCTTGGTTCTATTACTTAGTAGCTGCATGACATGGGGCAAATTTTTTAACTTCTCTGTTTCATTGAAATATTAATAGTACCAGAAGAGATATAATTAATACAGTCAAGGGCTTAGAATAGTGCTTGGAATATTGAGCACCAATTGAAAAGGAGCCGTCCCTCATATATGCTTTATTTTGTTATACTGACCAGTGATAGCCCCACTAAGTGTTCAGTTTTGCAGACTTAGAGTTTTACACGTTTTTCTTTACATGATAGAATTTTATGTTTCTGCTAATAACATGTGTGATAAATGTTTCTATAAATAAACAAATGTATCTAAAATTTCTAGCCCAGTAGAACTTTCATTAGGTACAATGTTTAGAACTATACTTAATACTTGATTTATATGCAAATTATAATTTTTTATAGGATAGAATACCTTCCCCTGTCCTATTAAAAATATTCCTTTTGATGAGACCTAATATTTTTATTTGCAGCATCTCATTAGTTAATATCTTCACTGACACTTCTATAATGTGTTAATTTTTTTCACACTGTATTACAGAGCCCATTATCATAAATGCATATTACATACTTTATATATATATATATATATATTTAATTTTCTCCTACATATCTTTTCTTACCTTTAAAATACTTTTTTCCCCATCTACCAAGCCTTCACAAATTACTTTGGTTCCATTTACTCAAATACATATATTTTTAGCTATAAAATTTTGATTTCTTTGGAAAATTTTCTGTTCATTTAAGAAAACATTGAGTAAAACCACCACAAGCACCAGGCCCAAAGAAGTAATCAAACTTTTTTGCTTCTTTTATTATTTCATCTTCCTTTAACATTAGATTTCTATTATGTAATTACCTTGTATTTGATTTTTATAAAACTGTTTTTGCCTTCTCTGAAACTGTTCATTAGATACAGTTTCCTCTAATGAAATTTCTAGTGAAGAGTTTGCCTGGCCTTGTTCCCAGAGGTGCTGTTCTTGCCCATTTGACAGGTTGTTGGGAATGGAAGTGAGATCCAGAGTGCTTCACAGGAGAGCAACTGTATCATTCACATGTGGACATTTCTTTCACACAGAGGCCCTTACTAATGATAATTATTCTATATTTCTTGAATGATTGTGAATATGTGTCAGATTGGATATTTTATTGCAAAAGTGATAAGGACTAAAAAGTTGGAAAGTTGGAGGTAGAACCAGAAATTATCCATTTATCCAATTATCTTCAAAAGCTCGTCTAGACAGTATGGATTTGCTAAGTCTGGTTGTTTTTAATGTCTCTGAATTTCCTTTATTTTCTATTGTTTCTTTTCTTTTTGTTTTATTTGCTTTTTAGGTATTCATGACAGTAGAGTATATTTTGACATATTATACATACATGGAGTATAACTTATTCTAATTAGGATCCTATTCCTGTGGTTGTACATTATGTGAAGTTTCACTGGTTTTGTATTCATATATGAACATAGGAAAGTTATGTCTGATTACCTCTACTGTCTTTCCTATTCTCATCCCCCTTCCCTTTGTCTAATCCAATGAACTTCTATTATTCCCTCCCCCTCTATTGTTTCTTAATGTTTATGACATCCTTTTGAAATGTTTAGCTATGCTACTGAGAACCATGAAAAATAATATTTGTTCCATGTCTTAAAGAGAGTAATCATAACCTTGGAGAAGGCATGACATTGAGGATAAATAGAGTAAAAACAGAACAAATAAACAACAGCAGCAACAACAAAAAACCCTGAAAAGAAGTGAAATTCATAGTTTAAGGGACAGAGTCTTTGCAGATCAGCCTTTCACAAACTTGAGGATCTCTTTCTCTAAGCTTTTCCAGAGGAAACGCTGAAAGAGTTCATGTAATATTTCATTCAAAATAAAGCTGTTTGATTACGTTAATCTCGTAGGTTGCCATCAAGTCCTGCTAGACATTCAATACAATCTTATTTAGAATGTTCAATGAAGGAGAGATCTAAGTCAAATGTACTTTCTAGCTTCATACTTCAAAATTGTGGGCCTTGGTTGTCATTTGGTCATTTATTCATCTATTGATTAGAAAATATTTACTTGATAGCTATTTCATGTAGTCAATGTTATGCACAAGGATACATCTAAAATACCACTTTTGTTATATTTTTGTTTTCCAAGTAGGTCCTTTATCATTCTATACTGTACCTATGTCTCCTTAGACCTTTAGTCTTTGATATCCTTACTCTATTTGAGCACCCTTGTGTTGTTTTAGATCTGAGTTGTCACCCAGAAGCTCATGTATGAAACAATCCAAGAATTTTCAGAGGCAAAATGATTGGATTATGAAATATATAACTTAACCAGTGGAT
Source organism: Geosciurus inauris (assembly GCA_004024805.1). NCBI lineage: Eukaryota > Metazoa > Chordata > Mammalia > Rodentia > Sciuridae > Geosciurus > Geosciurus inauris. Next base: position 43,894 of record PVHX01005127.1, on the reverse strand, counting down.
TAATTCACTGATAGCTATGAACTGGATGGTAACTGTAGGCAGATAGGATGTTACTGGAGGAAATACGTCACTGGGGTTGTGCCTTTGGGTTTATATTTTGTCTTTGGTGAGCACAGCTCTCTCTGTTTCTTCCTTTTTTTTTTTTTTTTCCTTATCTACTGCAGCTTTTAAAATTCTATCCTAAAAAAAATTCTGTCCTTATTGTGTGTTAGGCATTTTCATTATGATGTGCCTTTGTGTGGACCTGTTGTAGTTTTGTACATTTGGTGTCCTGTAAGCCTCTTATATTTGATTTTCCAATTCATTCTTCATTCTCTGCTTATTTGTTGCCATGTCCTGAGCCATGTTTCCTCTGCTTACGCCTTCTGCCATAATGTTCTGCCTCACCTCAGGCCCAGAGCTTTGGAGTCAGATGACTGCATACCAAAGTCCGACACCTTGAGCCCCCAGATAAACTTTTCCTCCTCTAGTTGTTCTTGTCAAGTCTTTTGGTCACAGCAGTGAAAGTGCTGACTACAGAAACCCCCATCCTTAAAGAGAAAATCAGAAGCTCCACAACTGTCACCTTAATGGAGAAGAAAGTTCAAGGGTTTAAAATTAGGTTTAAATTTAGATTCTGTCACGTAATGAGTGAACTTTAATTTTTACAGAAAAACAAATAATACATCTCACTACATCTGGAAGGTAAAAAATTTGAACTAATAGAAACAGAGAGCATAATTGGGGTTACCAGATGCTGGGGAGTAGAGGGACTTGAGAGATGTTAGTCAAACAACACAAAATTTCAGTTAGATAAGAGGAATAAGTTCAAGAGATCTATTGTACATCATGGGGTCTACAGTTAATAAAAAAATGTGTATTTGGAAATTGCTAAGAAAGTAGATTTTAAGTATCCTCACCACAAAATAAATATATGAGGCAACTTACCAAATATTAAATAGCTTGATTTAACCATTTCTTAATGTATATATATATGTCAAAACATTATTTGTACTTTGATTTTTATTTGTCCATTAAAATAAGTAAAAAGTCAATAAAGAAAAAAGATTTATACATCATTCTCCTCCTCCCAAATAAAACATTAATCATCTTTGAATGGGGTGGCTATAGCAAATTACCTACAGGATTAATTTTCAGTTGTGTCTGGAAAAGTAGATAATGGTTTACCTGTGATAAGCTAGAAAATCAATAGGAACTTACACAAGATGGAAATGTGGATCTGAGGAATGATAAAACTAGTTGGAATAGATGGAGACTTTTATTTGTGAAAATGGCCTGATATAGAGACTGGAGAAATTGGTAGGACTGGATTATTCAAAGACTTAGAGAATATTAATTTAAAATTTTCCTAAAGGTTGAGGGGAATTGTGGAAGTATTTTCAGTGAGAAATATTAAGACCAAAATTGTGATTTAGAGAAACACCATGGCAGTGGTATGCATTACACATTCACAGTTTGATACATTTGGGATTATTAGACCAGTTGCCAGTGGGAGAAAGATTGGGTTAGTAGGTGTGGATATTTTTAGATTAGTCGATGCAAGTTTGTAATGTGCTGTTTCAAATATTTATCCTGTAAATATTTTTAACTCATTTGCTTCTTTTCTTTTTTGAAGAACACACTTTAAGGTCACTGAAGGCATAGTCTTCTCTTTTTGACATAGTCTTATAAATATGATAAACATTGATCCGTTTTTCTTTTTTTTCATAGTTTTTTTGAGGTAAAATTGAAGTACAATAAAATGAACATATTTGAAGTATGGAATTTGATCAGTTTTAACATGTTTTGACACATATGTAACCAATATAATCAATATAAAAATCATTTCCAATACTTTTTTAAATTTGAAATTATGCAGACTGTATTTCTGGCATGATTTATTACATTAGAAATCAATCACTTTAAGATATATAGAACCTCACTCTCACATGTTAACTACTTCAAAATTAAATGGCACACTTAAAAATATCTCACAGGTCAAGGAAGAAAACACAAGAAAATAAACAAAAAGTGCTTTGAACTAGGTGGTAAGAATACAAGCTTAAAATATCAGGATCCCTGGGATAAAACAGTACTCAGATGAACATTCATAACTTAAAATACTTGTATCATAAAAAACTAGATTAGCAATCAAAGTATTTTCAAATTATGTAGTAGGAAAGGATAAAATAAGAGTAAGAGCAGAAATATGTGAAAGAGAGAAGAAATAATACATCTAAAAGTTGATAAAAATCAAATAAGTCTAATCAAGAAAAAAGAAAGAACACAATATCAATGGAAAAGGAGCTATTAAAATAGCCCTACAGATGCTAAAAATATATTAAGGTAATATTACAATTGTATGCCAACATAAGTAATAGCTTACATAACATGGTCTATATTAAAGAAGTATCCATGTACTGCTGAGACAAAAGTGTATTCAGTCATTGGTGGATGAAATATTATATATATATCTGTAAAGTCTAAATTATCAATTATATTTTTCAGTTCAATAGTTTCTTTTTTTAGTTTTTCTTTGGAGGATTTCTCCAGTGGTGACAGAGGCATGTTAAAGTTACCCAGTATTATTGTGTTTTGATCTGTTTGATTCTTGAAACTGAGAAGGGTTTGTTTGATATAAATAGATGCTCCATTGTTTGGGGCATAAATATTTATGATTGTTATATCTTGTTAATATATAGTTCCATTAAGCAGTATAATGTATAGCAGTAAATGTATAGTTCCATTAAGCAGTATATTCTTTCCTTTCTGATTAACTTTGGCTTGAAGTGCACTTCATCTGATATAAGTATAGAAACTCCTGCTTGTTTATGGGATCCATGTGAATGACATGTTTTTTGCCCATCCTTTTACCTTCAGTCTGTGGATGTCTTTGCCTATGAGGTGAGTCTCTAGGAGACAGCATATTGTTGGGTCTTATTTTAATCCAGTCTGCCAGTATATGTCTTTTGATTGATGGACTTAGGCCATTTACATTCATGTTAGTGGAAGAGAGAAAGAAAATCAAGGGAAACAGTTAAGAGAAAAATATATATAAAGTAAAAATTTTTAAAAACAAATATAAAACAAAACAAAACATACTGATCAAACATTCTAGTTCTCAAAAAACTGACCCATAAAAAATAACTGGCTTCAAAAATGCCAGAAATGGGAAAAAAACAAATATAAGTGTATATAAAAGTTCACATACCATTAAGTACACAATTAAATGGAAAAAAAAAAGGAAAAAGAAAAAAAGAAAGAAAAAAGAGAAAAGTTGAAGAATTCTTTCTGTTGGAGTTCAAAAGATTCTCAGCTTCTCTTCTTAGCAGTTTTAGGTGGGGTCATTTGGAGCATAATGCTCCACCCTCTGGATTGCTGGAGTGAGAGAGGAAATCCCATAGGTGGAATTCCTGAGACAGGGTTTAGGTTTAGCTGGGCTCCAGACTTTTTGCTGAATGCAAATTGGTCTGGCGATTTTAAATCAATGCACCTCCAGTGCCCAGTACTTGCTGGTCCACCCTGGAAGACTACACCCCAGGGACCGCCCCTGGGTTCCACTCATGTGGTGGGGGACCCAGTTCTTGGTCCCCTATGTCATCTTCAGATCCTCACATTTCCTGATCTTGGGTTCAGTCTCCAATCTTTCCCACCCCTGCCCTTTTTGAGTTCCAGGCCAGAAACATCTCTCCTAGCCAGTCCTGCAAGCAGCTGGATTGGAAAGGGAGGGGTAGAGCTGGGTGGGTTTCCATGACCAGTTGTTCCCTGTATAAATCTCTCTCCACATTTGATTTTCTCCCTGGTCACTTAAGCACACACTGTGGCTTGCAATGTGTGTTTACTGGGCCTGTATTTCAGGCCAAACTCGGGTTTGCAGGAATCATTTCCCTCTGTTTCTGGCTCCTGTGCCACAGCTGCAAAATTTTTCTTTCTTTTGTTCTCTGCACACCGTCTGGAGCTTCTTTTCCATGCAAGGATATTGTGCAGCATGACTTTCAGTTTAGTTGGGCAATGGCCTTAATCTAAACGCTCGGTACCTGGATGCTCCTCAGGCCTCCTAAAAATGTGTAAAAATGTGTATTCCTTTAATTCCCTTTTCTCTCTACTTTGCTCACGGAGGGACCACTCTGGCTGGTGCTTCTGGCTCAGTTGCTGCAGTGGCTATGCCTCTGGGGATTTCTTCCTTTTATTGTATCCAGCCTCCTGAGTCCTCAGTCTGCTTTAAATGTCCGGTTTTAAATTCTAGTAATCCCCCCCCCCCCCCGCTTTTTTTTGGTTCACCCACCTTGCTGAGAAGCTACTTGTCTGCTTTCTCGGTTTCACTCCACAGAGCAGCCAGGAAAACAACCTCCTCTATTTTGCCATCTTGAACCTCCTCCCCAATCCTTTTTTTCCTACTAACAGAGGTTAAAACTTAATGACACTTTGTTATTTATTTGTTTTTGATTGCTTACTTTTTTGTTAAAATCCAAGTGTTTGGTAAATAAGTGCATTGATGATTATACCTCAAACTATCACTATTATACAGGAATGAAAACAAAGTTTTCTAAAGTATTGACATTGAAAAATTAGAAATAAATGAATGCAATCAGTGATATTTAGGATCTAAATAACACTGGTTATTTTATTGGAAGGAAACTTATTAGGTCAAATTAGGGTCTAAATTTAATGCTTGACAGAACTCCTTTAGGTTTAGCCTAACCTCCTTTAGGTTCATTTGATCAAGCCATTGAGTTGAAATGCAAAATGACTAAGTTACATTGAGCCACATAAACAACTTTCAGAAGAAGCACTGTGATGATAAAAGTACAAATTATGAAAATATCTTTTATTTGAAACACTCTTTATGGCCTTTCAAGCATAAGAGACAAAGTAGCCATCTGATGGAATGATGGAATGGGAAAAGCTGCTCTGATGGAAATGTTGAGATCAAGTCAACCTGTTGTAGTAGAAGTTTGAGACTGTCTATATTAGGATGAATTAGATTTGCATATTTATATCATGTGTCAACATACAATTGCATACCTTTGCTTACTATGTTCATGGTTCTTTCAAACTAGTTAGTCTCACACCTTCTCTGTCTTCTCTGTCTTTAGCTAGAAAGTTACCTCTTCTGTTTGAGTTTGGCCTAGTTCCCCTGGGTACCTAAAGACTTAACTTATAAAATATTATACCTGTTTAATAATAGCATAAATGTTGAGTACTGCATAAAAGAGTATGTTGGTCACATTGCATCCCCTTGGACTCTTCAGGCTTCTTTACCTGCTCTCATCTCTCTGAGAAGTGCTGCTAGCTTATTGTGTTCAGTATCTAGAGATGCATAGACAGGAGATTAGAACCTGATCCAGTGGGAACCATTTCTAGGCTGGTAAATGTTCCTCACCAGCCTCTAGGACCTTGCCCCAGCTTCCCAGCATCCCTGCACCCCAGCATGGTGAGGGGGCATTCTCATCATAGTGTTTATTAAGGATGGGTTTAGTACTTGGTGTACTAGAACCAACTGGCTTGGTTCAAATCCTAGTTTCACCATTTATAAGATGCAATATTTTCGTCTTCTGTTGACACAGGTTTCCTCATCTCTAAAACAGGGATGGTAATGTATTTATCACAAGGGATTGGTTTGAGATCAAATTAATAATCATTTAGAGCATTTAGAAGTGAACCGACACATAGTAGGCATAATAAGCATTTTTAATTTGTATGAACTGTACTAATGGCTAATTATTTTGACCATCACTCATGTTTGAGTGACAACCTAGATAATCACTGAGGGGAAAATATGGAGGTCATTGCTGACACACATTCCACCTTGTGGAAGACAGAGTAACCTAATGTGCCCTAGGGCTCTCTAGAGTGGCTGCACATTCTGAACAGCATTCCAGTTGTGTGATAATTGGTTGTGGATAGCTGAGAAAACTTTCTTGTCTTCTTCACTCTCCATCCTTCCTTTTGAATTAGTTGGCAACATTTAACCATCGTGAAATTTTAAGTGAAAATCTAAATTTCAGGAATTACTTGGAAATTTTTAGAACTAGCAGCTCTGGGCCATGTTTTGACATGGCAGTTGTTTGATGGAGCCAAGTGCTGATTCCTTCCTGGAAGCAAGTATTGACTTGTCTGTTCACCAGCTGGCTCACTGCATCTTTGTTATCTGCTTCTTATTTGAGTTTGCTATCCTTGAATTAGGATAACCTAAGCATCTCTCTTTCTTTATATCATGAAAGCCTTTGTTCCATAAAACACTTTATTGCTCATGCTAGATCATATGATTCTTTGTGAATCATGTTTTATGTTTTATTTATTTTTGTCTTTGACTTTGGCTTATACGTAGTAAGTTATATCTTTATTCTTTAGACTGAGGAAGTCAAGCTTCTTGGGACATGAGTTAAGATGATTTTTGCCCTTATATGGGAAATAATTATGAAAAAATAATTAAAGAGAATGTATAATTGAGGAATTCAAGCAAGTTTAATGAGTTATGTAGATAACATTATATATTAGAAATGGAATTCTGTCAGGTTATAATGATGTGCAAAGAACCCCAATAAATACATTAGATTTGTATTCCTATTCTTCATTGCTAGTCATTGATCTTGAACAAATTACTAATACTCATGAGCTTTTTTTGTTTGGGCAAAAATGTAGGTAATGATAAATGTTCCCCCAGTGATGTGTTAAGTATTAATGAAATACACAGTATTGCTTGGCTATGAAAATGCTTTTAAAATGTTAATATATTTGCTGTGCATACTTTTTTTTAAAATATTTTTTTTAGTTGTTGATGGATCTTTATTTTATTCATTTATTATTTATATGTGGTGCTGAGGATCGAACCCAGTGCCTCACGCATGCAAGGCAAGCGCTCTACCACTGAGCCACAGCCCCCTTTGCATACTTTTATTTTAATATTTACAGAGGAGAGAACAAGGATCCAGAAGAACTTGCTACTTAGTAGAAAAGGCAGAATTAGAATCCACACTTATGTATCCTGATTAATAGGTTAGATTTTTCCCCCACTAAAATATCATTTACATTTTACTTAAGGTCATTTGAAAGGTTATAAATTTAAAATATTCTGCTGGAGGTGGGATAAACCAGAAATCCAGTAAATTTGTTTCAGACATTATAGTAATGTCCATGTTCTGACTGATGCCAGAGACAGCAACTTCTGACCCTGTGTCAATAGAAATAAAATGAAGTCAAGGAGTAGGAGCACACAGTCCAAGCTTTATTGGGAGGGTTTTACCTCAAGGAGAGGGAGACAGTACTGACAAAGGCTGCTCCCCAAATGAAGAAATGGGCCAGCTTTTATTGAGTTGCTGGGGTGAGATAGGGCCTGGTAACTTCCAGTTGTGAGTATGGTATTTTTTTTCAAGGAATATCTTCCTCATGGCAAGTGTGGATTAAAGTTATTTACTTTACTATTGGAGACATTGTGGCACCAATATTCTGGTTTTTACGGTGCATCTAACTTTCAATAAGATTGCTAAAAAAATGCAGCTAAGAAGGAGGAAAGACAAGGAAGAAAAAAAATGCATGCCAGTTTTAAGGAATGACAAGCCAGGAGCTAAGCCTTGGGTAGGTTTTTCCATCTTTTGTCCCCATTATAGTTCTTGTGTCATGATCATCCTGGCATATAAAAGAAAATCAATGGGCTAAATGAAATATATTCTTCATTTGGAAACAGACCTTCTTTTAAAAAGCATTTTTATTGAATAAGAGGCATGTATTGCAATTTCATTTTTTGAGTTCTTATTGGTGAAATTTTCAGGTTAAATATCCAAGTAAATTGCCTTTCTTTCTATCTTAAGAAAATTTCATTTTGGGCTGGGGCTGTAGCTCAGTGGTAGAGCGCTTGCCTAGCATACATGAGGCACTGGGTTCGATCCTCAGCACCACATACAAACGATAAATGAATAAAATAAAGATCCATCAACAACTAAAAAAGATATTTAAAAAAATTTCATTTTCCTCTCTTTTATATGAGGGCAGGTGAATGTTTCTAAATGAATGTTCTCTGGGTTTGGGACTCTGGCTTTTAGGAAGCAGAATGACATTTTGAAAGTCAGAAGGCCATCAAGAAATTGCATCTTCCATTCACTTTGGGGATCTTGGGCAAGTTACTCTCGGTCTTACTTTTCTCATTTGTAAGATATTCTGTTACCTTTAGAGTTATGCTGAGGAAATATGCCTGGAAATATGCTTAATTTTACCATATTGTTATTCTGTTGTTTATTCAATAGTAGGTTAGAGTTTGAAGCTGGAAGGATCTTAGTTTATCTTATCTGATTCCTTGAATGTAAGAGGGGAATCCCTGAAAGGCTAAATCAAGACAATTGTTATTCTGCTCAGATTCCTTTAGTATTTATGTACCTGGCTAAAACTTTCATTTTCTAAATAAGACACAATCACAGATATGTGTATATAAAATAGGAATAAAATTAATCTATATTTCTAACAATGTAATTTTAGAAATAGGGAATATGTTTAATAAGATTATATATCACTGTCAGATCCCATCAAAAATGTATTGGGAAAAAATTTGCAAATCTATAAATAAAATCTTAAAATACCAGAAAAATCACTTTATTACATGAGAAGTACTATATATCTCAAATATAAGATTATCTGTGGTTCATCCACAATTTTCTAATAAGTAAAGCTATAAAACTACAAAATGGTCTTTGTTCTATGAAATATGTCCTTGTTAGTATAATAAAAATAATAACAGTGCATTTGAATTACATTTAACCACAGAAAAAGTGAATGTCCTTTTTTCCCTCTTTTATCCTTTAGAGGCTGAATTGGTTTTATTGATAAATTGGTACAGCTCTTCTCCAGCATCTATGCTGGTCATATATTTGTAAAACTTATCACCAGATATGGAAGCTCTCAGAACCTGATCTTTAAAAAGACAATAGCTCAAAACACTTGGAGTACAGTTTTTAATCCTGACCCTATCACTTTCCTCTCCCCTTGAATGACAATGAGAGGTTTGCAACTTTAAAAACACCAATATCAGCTTTAAGAAACAATTTTTATTTTCAGTGACAGCTTTTGTGTCCTAGGACCATAGGAATGATGTTTTTCCTCCCACTGTCACTACTGAAACACCTGAGCTCCCCGACACCAGCCTCTGCCTCACTGACTAATTCCCAGTTGGAAACCTCTCATTAATAGGATTTGATTGCTAAAGTTAGGATATTTTATTTCAAATGTACTTCTTTAGTTTTTCCAAAATTATAAAATAGTTTGAGTCAAACATTTGCTTTACACATTTAAAACCAGTCACAAAACAGCACTTTATAAGTGAACGTACGTTTTGAAGCAAAGTAAATATTGCTGCAAGATGAATGAGGGAGGATAAGTGAAGAGGAAAAGGATCCAATTCTTCAGGTGCTTATACCTTCAGGCCAAAAGGTTGGAGATTCTAAAAATCACAGAAATCATAGAAAACCTTTTAAATGAAATGAGTTTTATGAAATTATTCATTAATACATACTATAAAATATCCCAAAGTAAAACAATAAATAAATGCACACTGGTTAGACAAGATCTTAATTTATTTAATGACATTTTCTATTTCCCATATAAAAGAAGATACTGAAAATCCAGCCTGTTTGCGTTACTCCAATGGATGAGGAAGAGTCATTTTTTTCCTTTCTTATAAAAAAATCTCCTATGCAAATTTTAAAACCCAGCTCTCAGATTGTCATGTTTTTGACATCCTAATTTAGTAATTTACATGATATATTATTTGGCTTTTTGTTTTCTAATAATTGCAGGATACAACAAAGGATGAAGGTAATGAGACTGAAACCGGCAGGATGAGTAAATTGAGAAGGACAAGGAAGAAAGTCACCAAACCACATCTTTGTTCAATGGAAGTAGGAGAAACGAATGCAGCCAGTTCCAATGGTATCTAAGGATCTGTCAAGGATGCTGTGGTCTGTGATAATCTCTATCTGGTGTCCTTTTTCATAAAACATCTCCTTTTTTTCTTTGGGAAAAGTAAACAAACAATAAAGTAAAATTTATTGCTACGTAAGTCACATAAAAAATGGCAGATATAAGCCAATTTACATTTACAATGTAAATTTATAAAAAAGAATCAAAATAGTCACAATTTAAAGAGAATTAGAACTAGGATGATTGGAGTGGGATAAAAGAGAATCAAACGGAAGAACAAAACAAAGTAGGAAGAGAAGGACATTTCTGCACTGAGAGCAAATGTAAAGATCTTTACTGAAGATTTGGGAGACCACAAGAAAGGTGTAGAACAAGCTTTCATAACATATGTTGGAATTCTAACTAGATTCCAATAGATCTGAAACAGTGCTGAAACAAAAAGTTAATTTGGACGACAAACCAAGAGCAGTGATGTTCCAAGGCAGGGGCACTAGGAATTGCCAGCACATGGTAACAGTAAAAAGCAGCCAGACATTTTGAAGATTTTAGTATTGCTTCAAAATTCTCTATATATCACACACTTCCATATGGCCTGCAACTAGGGTGGACTACTCCTACTCTCGTTTGGTCACTGCCTAGGAATATACTGTGTTTTTAAGTACTCAGCTCCACATTGTTTTTTTTTTTTTTTTTTCTCTTTCTTTGTTGTGCAGGGGATCAAACCCAGTGTCTTGTACATATGGGCAGCTGCTGTACCACTGAGACACACCCTTTGTTTCCTCTCCATATTGTATCAAAAGATAGTTGGAACAATGGTGACATGTTTAATATTTTCCCTTATTACTACAGAGAGGATCAGAAACCAAATGACATGCCACAAAATGGGGGATTCGAGCAAACCAGTTGTGGGACCCGGCTATGCTGAGTCTCATTTGTCACACAATGACAAGGGCTCTCAGGATCAAGCAACAGTGATAAAACAATCACCTCCCAAGATGTCTTCCAATGTTCCTGGTGGTGAATTTAACTCAAACTCTGGTAAGGATTTACTGGTAAAGATTCTGGCACAAATGGGCATATGGTTCTAGCCACTAATTCCAGGTTTGTATTTGAATTAGAGAGAATGTGCTGTTAGTTGAGGGATGCTAGCCTGAGAATCACAACACAAGAGAATTGTGCCTCTATCACTTGTATAGTAATTTGCAGTCTTTAGCCTCTTGGTTGCTTATCTAGAAAATGTAGGGGTTATAACTGAAAAACTCCTCAAGTCTTTTCTAAAAATAAAATTCTGTTATTTTTAAGTTTCTGGATTACTGATAGTGATACAACTATATTGGTACATCAGTGTATTGGATATTAGTGGTAGAAACTAGTTAAAAAGAGGTATTTATTCTGTGAGGGAATCTAAATAAAGACTTGAACAATCAGGATTTGGAAAAGCGGGAATATAGTGGGCTGTGAAGTGAGAGGAACAGTGGACATGCTCTTACTCTCACTTCTGACACCAGTTACAAGTTTCGGAGTTCCTCAAGGCTAAGCTTAGTTTTGACAACTTGCTAGAACTTGAAGAAGCGCACTGAAAGCTATTATACTTAAGGTCACAGTTTATTACAACAAAAGGATGCAGATTAAAATCAGCCATGGGACAAAGTCCAGGAAAGTACTAAGCACAGAATGTACACTTGTCTTCTCCCAATGGATAAATGCAGTAGAATTTTGCCAACTTGGGAAACTCACTTGAGTTTGGTATCCAGGGTCTTTATTTGGAGTCAGTGATTAACTGGCCATGTAACTGGCTCAGTCTCTAGTCCTTTTGGGGTCAAGCTGATACTATGTGACTCAACATCCCCTCCATAAATGACATTGTTAGGCTTTCGGGCATTGCCCAGAGCTCCTAGGTGCACAAGATATTCTTGTTAGGCAGATCATTCCAAGGGCTTAGAAATGATCACTCAGGGATCAAGGGCAAACCTCTTCTTTGGGACAGTTATATTCTTTGCTATATATGGTGCCTGACGAGGAATTGAAGAATGGGAAGCGAGCACTATAAGACTTCATATGTATTAGTCTTCTATGGCTATCATAACAAATGATCATAAACTTAGCATTATAAAAAACACAAAAGTACTATCACCGTTCCCAATGAAAGGAATCTGGGTTGACTCAGTTGGCTTCTCTGCTTTAGGTTTTGTGAGGCTGAAATCAAGGTATTGTCATCTAGAGATTTGGAAATAATATACTTCCAAGTTCATTCAGTATGTGGGCAGAATCCAGTTCCTTCTTGTTGTAGGACTGAGATTCCTGTTTCCTTGCAGGCTGTCAATTGGAGATGGCCCTTTACTCTAAAATCCCTCTTTCTGGTTCTATTTCAGAAAGGCAGCAATGCCCAAATGCTTCTCATATTTGGAATCTCTTTGAATTTCTCTTTTTCTCCATCTCTTTTCTGCTTCAAGCTGTAAACAGTTCTCTGCTTTTAATGTAAAATAATCTCCTAATTTTAAGGTCTGTAACCTTAATTTTACCTGAAATGTCCCTTTTGCCATGCCATTCATAGATTCCAGGGATTAGGACATGGTAGAATCTTGAGGGGGCATTCTGCTTACCATATGACCTCTCATGTTTGATATTCTGAAATTTTGATGAGGTATATTCTGTGCTTTGCCATGAAGTGAAGAACACGACCATTGATAGCTTCTAAATATCAGGAGCTATCAATACAAATGTCCACAGGTACCATGGAGGTAATGCAAGTGAGATGGATGAGTTTATGTAGGAAAATGCATGGAGCTGGTCATGCTACAGTAAAGGGCAAAATAACTATGGCCCAAGGCCAAATTCAGCTTGTTGGCCGGTTTTTACAAAAAGAAAAAAACAATATATGTATTTATAATATATAATATATTTAAATTATAATAATTTACAATATATAATTATGTGTTATTATAGTTTATAATATAAAATATATATTATATATATGTATACATACATATTTTGCTACCTTATGAGCTAGCAGATCTATGCCTCAATCAGGGTACTTTAGAGCTCCAGCCAAGTATTACTATGGAGAAATACGCAGTGAGTGTTACCAGATTCAGTTTCAAAAATTTTACGTGAAAAATTTTTATATGAAATTCTCAAACCTTTAGCTGTTGTTAACTAATTCAAAAAGGTTTCTAAACACTAGGAAGATTAATCAGAAAACATCTCTGGTTGCATTGACTTTTCCACAAGCAGTTGTGATTTTTGTTCTATATATTCTAGTTTCAGGTACAAAAGAAGGTTGGAATTTATTATATATTAGTTGTAACTAAAAAATGTGGGAGAAAATTTATGCCATTATTTCTCTTTGCTACATCAACCACAAATAGAGGGATGGGTACATTATTTGCTCAACTTGGTTAGTTTGGAAGCTCTTGCTTTGGCCCAAGCAGATAAGGTTCTCTACAGGTTCTCAATACCAGTTTACAATTCCCAAACAAATCACTAATATACCATTTGAAAATAAATATAAATACCAAGCCCCAAGATAGAATAAGAAATTTTGATGAGGTATATTCTTCTTTGTGATAATTAGTTTTGGTTTGTCCAAAAATTGTGTACATTATTCTCCTCACTTTTTGTTGTTTTTGTTTTTGTTCATTGTTTTTGCCTGGTCACAGTGCCATCCGGACTTTTCTGACACTGTCTTAGCTGACATGATGTGGCCAGAGGGTGGGGTTACCTTTGCATAACAGGGTGGTCTCTTTGTAGCCATGTGTGTGAAGAATAACAGGTTTTGAAAAGGACTGTGGAATCCCAGGCATCCAATAAGCTGAATGGATTACAGAGTGTGTTCTCAAATGCATTTTCCCTTTTTTTTTAAATTGGTATTTCTGAAAGTCCAACTGCCTACTTAATCTGGCTTTTATAAGTGACCACGGCTTGTTCTCTGTAACTGAAATATGGCCTCATTGTCACTGAACACAGACATTTAAATTTCTCCAAAGCCTTCTAGAGCTTTGTAGTTTTTTTAAAAAAAATTTCTTATTTTTTTTTCCTGAACATTCACAGCAGTAAAACTTCCTGTACAAAAACACATTGATTTAATTTATGATTCCTTTGAGGGGAGAGGATAGGAGAGAACCTCCCAGGAATCACACTGTAAGAAAAACAAATGAGCCCCTGAACTGGCAATTATATGCCTGCTATTCATCATGTGCAGCTGGGAAAGGCTGACCAAAACACTTAATTGTAAGTAACAAGTATGATTTATTTGAAGAAATGAAATTCAGACAATGATGCAGCAAGATTAGTTGATGCCTTGAAAATGAAATTAGATTGGATAGGGTTCTCACATTTGGTGAAAGAGTTGAATTTGTAAAAGAAAAATTTAGTACTAAGGATACATACTAAAACATGTGATGTTAATTTTTATTTTTTAATAATTTTTACTAGAAAATTATAGTTATATATAATAATTGGGTTCATTTTGACAAAAATCATACATGCATGAAATTTAATTTTAGTCCCCATTCCCCTACTTTTCCCTCTCCTCTTCTCTCTCCCCATTCTCCTTTCTCTACTGTTCCTTTTGCTCATTTAATTTTTATTGGTTCTTTATACTTATACATAAAGGTGAAATTCCCTGTGGCATATTTATATATGCACATAATGTGATTTTGTTGGATTCATTCTGCATGTCTCATCTCTCCTCCCTCCTTGTCAATCTCCGTCTTCTACTCTAGTGATGATCCTATATCTTTATGACATCTAATCCTCTCTTCCTTCTTTCCCTTATTTTAATCTAGCTTCCACATATGAGAGAAAACATTCATCCCTTCGCTTTCTGAGACTGGCTTATTTCACTTTGCATGATGTTCTCCATTTCCATTCCTTTGCCAGCACATTCCATAATTTCATTCTTCTCTATGGCTGAGTAAAACTCATTGTGTAAATATATCACATTTTCTTAATCCATTTATCTATTGACAGGCATATGATGCCAATTTTTACTTATTAATTTGACAAGATCAAATCACACAGGATACATTCATTGATTCATTTATCCAACTACTCACTCATTAGAGAATGGTCATTAAGTGCCTACTATACACTAGAACTGCTAAAGGTACTGAGGATGCACCAGCAAGTAAAAGTGAGCCCCTGCTCTCATGGGGCTCATGTGCAAATGAGAAATGACTGATGGTAGGAGGCAGTGAGTTCTCTGAAGAAAATAGATGTTGTCCATATCCTGCGTAGGTGGTGGGGACGAGGTTCCCTTAGGTGGAATGGGCTGGCTGAGCAATAAAGGTTATAAGAAATAAATTGCTGAAATAACCACAGAACACAGAAAATAGTTTTGAAAAGTGGAGGCAGGACCAGCCTGCAACCAGATGGGTCTGGCTTCAGCATCTAGCTTCTAGCTTCTGGCTTCTGGCATCTGGCATCTGGCATCTGGCAAAATGCACCCCACGTGTACTTTATTTATATGCAGGAACTTCAAAGGCCTTCCACTGAACATTCTTCACCAAGGTAGGAAAAAGGTGGGGGCAGGTAGGCTGACTCAATTCCTAATAGGATAGGCCCATTTCTAGTACTGCAATGAAGACTTGCTTAGAAGAGAGAAAGAGGCAGGGCACTTGCATTAGGCAGCCCTAATTGCGGAATGCTACAAAAGGTTTGAAATGCCAGCCTGCCTTTTCCCTGGCTATGATGCCGCAGAGAAGTCCCTCATGCATTCCACAGATGGCTTCCCGCAAATGGAAAGGGATAATACACTGCCATTAGTTGAATTGTGTTTCTTTTAAATTCTTATGTTAAAACTGTTCCTTCGTACCTGAGAATGTGACAGATGTTGGAGACAGGGTCTTTAAATAGGTAACTAAGTTTAAAGGAAGTGTGCGAGATGGGCTCTATTCCCGAATGGCTGGTGTCCTCATAAATAGAGAAAAGGAAACAGACATGCACAGAGGGAAGGCCGTGTGAAGACATTGGAAGAAGATGATCATCCATAAGCCAAAGAGAAAGGCCTCAGAAGATGTAGCTCCATTGGTAACTTTGATCTTGGGCTTCTCCTTTCCAGAATTATGAAAAAACAAACTTCTCTTTAAGTTTGTTAAATATCCTGGTCAGGGATATTTGCTGTGGCAACTCTAGCAAACTAATACATATACTCACCGACCAGTCTCAGTGCAATGTGGAGCTTCAAAGTGAATTGGAAGTTGCCAATTTGATCAAGGCACACAGAATTAATACCCCAGCTGATTTCTTTTTTTTAGCTCTTCCAGATTATGAAATCTTCTCACTTTACACTTGATGGCATGTTTATTGCCTATTGTTGCCAATGTTAGGTAATTCAACATTTTATGAGGGTAGGACTTTTTCTGGATGCTTCCTAGATACACATCCAGTATGAAAACTATGTGGTGACTAAAAAAGAAAAAATCTATTTTGAGTGGGTGAATATTTTTCATATTTTAAAATATACTTAGTTGTGGAAAATTTAGAAGATACAGATAAGGCGAATAACTAATAAAGATTACCTATCATTGTATTCCTGCAGAAGCAATAAAATTACCTTTTTTCTTTAAAGATGCCTTCTTTATAGCTTATATATAATTGTTTATTATGTTTAGAACACTGCATATTTGGAAGTTTCTGTATTTTAAAATGTTTATAAATTTTATTTTATTTAACAAGCATTATTCAACTTGGGCTATTGACCCAATATTTCAGAATAGGCTGGGAACACAGCAATTGTTAATTTAGCATGAAACATTGTAATTGCTACAACTTAATTGTTTGTGTTAAATGGAAGGTAGTTATAAAGTGTCAGGAGTCTCAGAGTAGCCAAATGTATCAGTGACAGGACATTATCTCTGATATATTTGCATAGGTAGAACCAGTAATTTGTTTTCCTTATGCTTCATGTATTTAAAATCTACTTAATCTATGTTTTTTAAACTGTCAATTTTATGCTTATATTTAAAGCCTAATTATATCTTGAAAGGGATACTCAGGTATCACTGTAAAACTATTGCTGTTCAATGTCAGGCATGTGACAGATTGACAGATGTTCAAATTCAGGTATGATCACGCTGTCGTTTACTAGGGTTGGAGTAATTGTGCTCACTTTATGCATGTAAGTAGCACTTACATGGTGCTTACGGTCTGCCAGTAACTGTTAAGTAACTTGTTTAATCCTCACAACAAGCCTATGAAGTAGGTAATATTTTATCTATGAAAAGCAGAGGCACAGAGAGGATAAGAAAGTTGCCAGGCAAAGGCAAGGTTTGAAAGGAGGCAGATGGGTTTCTGTATTTTGTCTTGAACCAATATACTCTGTGGTAACTATTTACAAGTTCTGCCAGTAACTAACATTTACAATGTGTACTATGTGTTGTAGACATATACATTCATTTTGTGGTAATGAACCCCTCATGAGGAGTCAAGAAGCCCAGATTCTAGTTTTCATCTTGGCAATGAGCTGAAAATGTGACTTGGGGATCTCATTGTACCCCTCTGGGACTCAAGATGATGAATCTGTCAGGTTACAGGATTTATCTCCAGCTTTCTGTAGCTGGGAAGTTTTAGAATCTGCAGACTATCTTAATAGTCTTGAAAAGAACATTTTATTATATTTCTAATTTTAAAACTAAGTATGCCATTTGGATTTTTTCATCTATACTCTCATTCTTAAAAAGCATTTGTTGCTTATTTAAACAAATTTTAGATTTGACATAAATATAGATTCAGGTGGGGAAAAAAAATACAAACCAAACAAAAAAACTCACCAACTAACAAAACCACAGAAAATAAATTTAAACAAATAATTTTATCTTGGTCATAAAGGAACTTTTAATTTAGTTAATATCAGGTAATTCAGGAAGACCCCAAATTGTTCAATGATCGTCATCTGTATACAGACTTTTATGGTGCCAATACTGTCCAGTTATGCAAATATGTTCTAATTTCCATAAGCAAAGAGATTTTCAATAAGTACCTACATGTGATAATGCTATATCCTTATGCAAACAATGTTCATTTAACTTAGTTTTAACTGGTAAATAGTTTTTTTATGCTGTTTAGACACAAGGTTCTTGGGAGCATGGTAAAAGTCAGGGTAAGAAAGGTTAAGACAGGACTTGTATGATGGATATATTTTGCTAACCATCGTAATGACTAATTCACTATTCTTTTGTCTCCAGTTAGCTTCTCAGTTCATCATGATGGAGTGACTTAGAACCATTCTTTATTTTTACAGATCACAACAGGGACAACACTCAAATTTTGACTCCATCTCAGCTTTCTTCTAGAATGAAACACATTAAACAAGAGATGGCCAAAAATCACCTCCAGTTCGTGAGATTTGAAGCAACAGACCTGCATGGTGTGTCCAGATCTAAGAGTATCCCTGCACACTTTTTCCAAGTGAGTTTTACACACAGTTAGGATTGAATGTAATTTCATGACCATTAACAAGCAAATAGTCCTTAGGACTTGTCCTTATTTTCTTGTTATCTACACAGCAATTCAAGCTGAAAACCAATAATTTATTTTGCTTTTTCTTTGTCTCTATCCAAACACATTATTGTCCCCCAAGGAGCTGAACGAATACTCTCAGCTCTCAAACAACAATTCCTTTTATCCAACAGAAGCACAAAACTAATTAAGACTGGTAATTTTAGTCTTTCTTCCTGGAATAATTTCCCTCCACAAAATTATCTTTCCTCTTTTTACTGCAATTATAAAGCTTATATTTTATTTGACATGAGAAAATTGCAACAGAAGACCCAAGAGCAAATATGAAAAGGAAAAATGATTAAATAGAAAGAATTTGCTAGATAAAAAGCATATCCCTGTCAGTTCTAACTCTGATAAGAAAATGGTCCATTGTTGTTGGATGACTTAATGAATATTAAGTTCTTGAAAATTGTGATATCAAGAAAAATTGCATTTGGGGATATATTTTGAAACTTTCTTAGTTTTTTTAATGGTCAGTTTATACCATATGCTTGTTGGTTTATTTATTTTTCTATCCTGTGGATTGAACACAAGGATGCTTTAACACTGCCACATCCCCAGCCAGTTAACTTTTTTTTAATTTTGAGACTGAGCCAAACTAAGTTGCTCAGACAGGCTTCAAACTTGCTATCCTCCTGTTGCTGATCACAGATAGGTACCACTGTGTTTGGCTCATATGTCTATTTTAATGACTGATTTGTTGTAATACTTAAACATTAAATTTCCCAGGAAGGGGCATCATTCAGTAGTATTTAAGAAAATATAAAGTTAAGTATACTTCAAGTTTAACTATTTTTAAGTATGTCATACTTTTATCATTTTAATATCAAATTTTAATTTTTCTTATTTTGCTTATGTTAGGAAAAATGAGATATCTTAAAAATCTCTTTTGAAGGATTACAACAGGCTCAAAGTTGTTTCTGAAGAGCCCATCGTAGCAAGCCTGCAATACCAGCAATTCTGAAGGCTAAGGCAGGAGTATCATAAGTTTGAGGCCAGCCTCAGCAAATTAGCAAGAACTTGTCTCAAAATAAAAAAAAAATAAAAAGGGGTGGGGATGCAGCAGAGTGGTAGAGAATCCCTGGGTTTAATCCATAGACTACAAACAAACAGACAAACAAAAATTTTGTTTCTCAAGAAATTCTTCGTATTTATTTGACTGTAAATATTGTTTCTTCTTTATTCATTTAAGAACACCTGCTGGTTAATTTTGATAACAAAATTTGAAATTTGCCATAGACAGGTCCAGAAGATAATGCATATGAATCTCTTTCAATTGATAAGAAAACAAAACTGGCACTTTAGCCACTTGCCCAGACCTCAGGATAAAACTGTTTGCTATTCAGTTTTTTTTGTCAGATTCTAATAATTTATTCCATTAATGGCAAGCTACATAATTAGAATATTACTGTAGTTTCCCAATGGAACACCTTTACAAAAATATAACTCAATACGCTGCTTGCATTTGCTGAAGACTGATGTGCTAGACATAAAAAATTTTGACCTCTTCTTATTCAAACTGCTATGGAAAATATTTTCCAATTTTTTGTTCTATAGTCTACATATTAGAACCACTTTTTTATGGAGTTCAGCTAGGAAAAAAGTCTGTGTGTCATGGGAATTTTCGTGTAATTCATAATACAGCCTCTCAGTTGATATATTTATTCTTTGTTTACTAATAATTCACTTTCTTATTTCATTATCTAGTTATTATTTTATTCTCACTTAACAATTATAGAGTATACACATATTTTTAACAAAACACTTTACATTCATTTTGGAACTTTCAAAGATAAATCATAATGAATATTTATATCATGAATATTTTTAATTTAAGATAAATAATTTGTTTTGCAAAAATCTATTAAGGAATAGACATTAGAAACAGATTTATTTGTTGAAGCTGATCTAAACAATATTTCCCACACAATTATGCATGGGAAACTCATTAGATCAAGTGTGGACTCAATAATTTGAGACTTCTCAAGGCTTAGTGAAAAGTAATTTAGCTCTTTATAAGAATAATTTTAAAACAGTTTTTCTATTTGTGGACAATAAAATATCAATTTGAAATTATTAAATTAGACTAGGAAAGCATAGGAAAGATAATATAATGCATTTTTTATTTATAGATGAAGAAAATGAGGCCCAGAAAAGTTAAGAAAATCTTTCTAAAAATTATGTAGACAGGCAGTAACAGAGTGGGGACGTTAGCATGTGACTCAACACTTCCAGTTTAGTTCTTTTTTCCCCCACTGCACCTTCTACCTGCAGCTCAGCTTGAATATATCCTTTTATTCTTCATTCAAGCTTAGTACTTTTTAATTAAATAAAAATATTGATTTTTAAGAAAAACAGATCATCTCCTAAGAATGACAGGAAAAACTGTTGAATAGTTGGAAAAAGGCCAAAAAGGGAACCTAGAATAAAATGGTGTCTACATTTTTGGGAGCATTTGCCATGTGCTTGGTGTTGGGATAACTGCCTTACAAGTATAAGCGCATTTTAACCTTACAACTAGTTTATACTCAATATGCTGCTTACATTTGCTGAAGACTGATGTATTGGACATAAAAAATTTTTTGATAATCTTGGTTTTCACACTGTTTTGGAAAAACTTTCCCATTTTTGGTTTTATAGCCCACATATCAAATTTGTTCTATCAAATAGTTTTTTAAAAAATTTAAATTATGTGAATTCTTTTCATCTTTGATCTAGTCAAACGATAACATACTGCTATAGAACTAATTCTTGGTTTATTTCAACGGTGACCTTCATTGTGGTCCAAATTTCGGTTGTCACAGAGTTTTGAATTATTCTACAAGAATTTTTCTTGAGTTCAGAGTGATGAATATTGAACTGTGAAGTTGTCCCAATGCTTTATATCTCTAAACACAATTTAAGATAATTTATTATCGTGAACAAGATATATTCATGTGTATTTATATATTTCCCAGAAATAATGGGAAGGAGTTTGAATTCAGCATATCCAAAAAAGAATTAATAAAATGACAGTGCTAGAAGAATGTTCAGAAAAAACACAGATTAAATGGCTTGAAGAATAAAATGTGACTTTTTACTGTTCGGCATGTTTGTGAAGGACTGTTGGAATGCAGTGGTAACCAACTATTCTCCACTGTTCCCAGTGAAGTGAGAACAAACACAAATTTAAATTTTAACAAGTCTTAGAAGTTTCATGAATAAAATTCATTATCCCTCATTTTAGATAACAACAGAACTAATATAAGATGTTCAAACTAAAAAGTAGACAAGTAGGGAAATAACATTATTTTTTGCAGTAAAAATTTAAATTTGAAGAGTCCATACTAGAGTACTCTAAGATTCCATAGTGTGTGTGTGTGTGTGTGTGTGTGTGTGTGTAATGTTGATGTGCATATATTCTTGAGTAATTTGCAAAGTTAAATAGGCATCAAAAATGTTTAGCTCACTCAACTTTATTGCTGGTAAAAGCAGATTTGGAGCAGCCAAGTCAGACAGCATTTGAAAGTATATGCAGAGACAGTTGAGAGTGAAGGAGGCAGTGGTTCATGGTCACAGCTGAAGAGTGGCCCAGTAGAATACCTCTGCTGGGACCAGCCCTCTTTGGTTGCCATGCTTTTTGAGATTTTGGAATAACATAACGTCTCCATTGCAGAATGTTAGCATGTTTTATTATGATGCTCATTACTTCATGAAAATCACATTAATGTAACCATCAGCACATGAAGCATTGTTGGTATTTCTACACAATTTCTAGAAAGTATTTTATTTGTCTGTTCAACTTTATAAACTCATCAATTCCATGTTGACTGGCACATAGCAAAAGTTAAATGGCAAAAACTGTTGAACCCCAGAGATATGTGACTAGAAAGTGCCTTAGAAGTCATCCAACTGAACACTTTTGTTTTATAGATGTGGAAGCTTAAGCACATAGTCCAGCAAGTTGCCTAGCTTCACATCAGTAATTAAAAAAAAAAAACTATGGCCAAGTCAGATCTGCTGACATCCAGTTCATGCTGACTGGAAGGCTACAAGATTTTGGCAACTATAACTTTGGAGATATAGGTCCACATTCACAGATAGGGTTTCTGGGATTCTGTGAGACAGTGAGGTAGTTAATTCTTAAGTGGGTTGTAAAAATGAATAAAGAGAGGTGTGAAACTGTCAGATGACTTGGCTCCCCTGTCCTGTATGCTGTAGGTCTGACTGTGGTCAGCTCTCCGACTAAAGTCAAGGATTCTTTGCTGTAGAATTTTGAGAGCCAGTTAACTCAGGAGATTATAACAGAATAAGCTATAAACATGGCAGTGCAGGTATCTTTGATATGCAAATACTTTCTTTGGATATATATGCCAAAGTGAGATAGCTGGATTATATGGGTGACCAATTTATTGCTGCACAATTCATAATAGCTAAGATATGGAATTAACCTAGATTCTGCTATTGATAATTGATGAATGGATAAACAAAAGTAGTATAGATACACATTGGAGTATGATTTAGCCATAAAAAGAATTATATTTTATCATTTGCTGCAAAATGGATGGAATTGAGAACATTATGTTAAGTGAAGTAAGTCAAACACAGAAAGACAACTATCATATGTTCTCTCTATATGTGGATACTGAAAAAAAAGTTGAACTATATCTACATTCCCTAGAATAATGTTTACTAGAGACTGGGAAAAGTAGAGGAAGTGCGGATAGAGGTTGGATAATGGGTAACAAAACAGATAGGATCAAAAGTTCTAGTGTTGTACAGCATAGTAAGATGATTATAGTTCATAATAATCTGTAATGTTTTGTGAATAATTGGAAGAGATGTGCTTGAAGGCTCCAAACATAAAGGAATGCTAAGGAGATGGAAACGTTAATTACCCTGGTTTGATCAGGACACATTTACACATACGTGAAATTATCACACTCTATACCCTAAGTATGTCCAATTAAAACATCAATAATGAACAAAATATATAGAATAAACCAAAATAAAGCCTTTTCTGAGGTTTTAGCAACTATACTATAAAATAAAAAGTTCTTTACAAAGTACTTTTGATTATAATAATTTAAAATATTTCCAAAAGGCTTTTATCTTTGCCTTTTCCTGGAAAGAGATTTTCTTTATCATAACACCATATTTATAAATGTTTATAGCATCTATAACTTGTTCTCACATCCATGAGCAAACATATAAAGGCTTCAAAGCTTAAAATATTAAGCATTACTTATAAAAGTGCCTTTGGGGGCTGTGTTCTGAAATATTTAAAACTTAACTGATATTGAGTTAGTGTAAGCTGATGTTAAACATACATTTGTGTGTATACTATATATAAATATGATATACATATATGTATATTTATCATTAACATGGCTCTTTCTCAGCCTTTCAAAATCTAGTTAATTTATCCTCTTCCTTTTTTAGGAAAAAGTGATCCATGGTGTTTTCATGCCCCGAGGTTATCTTGAATTGATGCCGAATCTGAAGGACAATGAAGTGAATCACATAAGAGCCACCTGTTTTAATAGTGACATAGTGCTAATGCCGGAGTTATCAACCTTTAGAGTTTTGCCGTGGGCAGAGAGAACTGCACGAGTGATTTGTGACACCTTCACTGTGACTGGGGAACCTCTGTTGACCTCTCCAAGGTATATCGCAAAGAGGCAGTTGCAGCAGCTGCAGGACTCCGGTTTTTCCCTGCTCTCTGCCTTCATCTATGATTTTTGCATTTTTGGTGTGCCCGAAGTTATCAATTCAAAGACCTTATCTTTCCCTGCTTCGACATTACTAAATAATCATGATCAGCCCTTCATGCAAGAACTCGTGGATGGCTTGTATCATACTGGGGCTAATGTTGAGAGCTTTTCCTCTTCTACCAGACCCGGTCACATGGAAATCTGTTTTCTGCCTGAATTTGGCATTAGTTCAGCTGATAATGCATTCACTCTCAGAACAGGTGTCAAAGAAGTGGCAAGGAAGTATAATTACATTGCCAGTTTTTTCATTGAGACTGGATTCTGCAATTCGGGAATCTTGTCTCATAGTGTCTGGGACATTGATGGGAAGCTAAACATGTTCTGCAGCAGTTCTGGAACTGAAGAGCTCACAATCACTGGGAAAAAATGGTTGGCAGGACTTCTGAAGCACTCTGCTGCTCTCAGCTGCCTGATGGCGCCTGCCGTTAGCTGCCGAAAGCGTTATTCCAAGGAGAGTAAAGACCTGAAGGATAGTGTGCCTACGACATGGGGATACAACGATAACAGCTGTGCTTTTAATATCAAGTGCCATGGTGAGAAAGGCACCCGGATAGAAAATAAACTAGGCTCAGCTACAGCAAACCCTTACCTGGTGCTGGCTGCAACTATTGCTGCAGGCTTGGATGGACTGCAGAACAGTGATGGCGCCTTGGTTGGTCCAGATGAGGGCACAGACCTTTCTCAAGCAAAACCTTCAGAAATCCCTTTGAAACTGGAAGATGCCCTTGTGGCTTTGGAAGAAGATCAATGTCTGAGAGAAGCTTTAGGGGAAACTTTTATTCGCTATTTTGTTGCCATGAAGAAATATGAGTTGGAGAATGAAGAAACAGATGCTGAGAGAAATAAATTCTTAGAGTATTTTATTTAGAATAGAACTCTCTTGCTTTAGAGATGATATCATGACTTAAGTAGTTGATCTATCCGAAAGAAAATATTGAGCTCTTGTAATTAACAATACTACAGATGCTTTCACTCTTTTTTGTCCCCATGGAATATTTGACAGATGATACTGCTGAGAGGATTCTGATAACATATAAGCAATAAAGTTGCCGTGAAACTCCAAGATGCAAATTGAACCAACTCTTGTCAGTCAGTCATGATTTCCTCTGTTATGTTGACTTACATAGGAATATTCGGCTTGGGGACAATAAATACATTTATACATTGAAAAAAAAAGATGTAACATTAGGAAACAATTTAAATGACTAAAAAATAAAGGAATAATTTCAAGACTACACATAGGTTGTGACTGCCAGGGAGAAAAATATGTTAATATAATCTTAATAATCAAGACATATTGAGGATATAGTTGCAAGCATTATTATACTTTTTCCAAGTACATTAAATAAACATGGCAAAATTTGTCATGATGACAAGTCAGTAGAAGTTTTGACATGTCTCTTCTCTTTTCTCAATCTGATCCACTAGGTCTTGAAAGGTTGAGAGATTTCTAGGTTATAATGATCCCAGGAATCAAATCCACAGGAAATAGAATTAGGGTTGGGAAACATGAGGTTAGATTTTAAAAGTGACCAAGGCCTTTCTTTAAACAACACCTCATAAAGAAGCCCGATCCATAAAGGATAGTGTGTGTGTGTGTGTGTGTGTGTGTGTGTGAGAGAGAGAGAGAGAGAGAGAGAGAGAGAGAGAGAGAGAGAGAGAGAGACAGAGAGAGAGAGAGAGAGATATCTGCCTGCTTTGCATTTTT
>PVHX01005127.1:0-17943 GCA_004024805.1 Geosciurus inauris | reverse complement strand
TGTGAGAACAACGGCCTAGCTAACCAGGGCTATGTTTGCAGCTTAAGTTTGTATTTAAATTACCAATTCTGTTTTCCATAAAGATTGATATTTCTCCAGAGAATATTAAATGTTCCAGGCCTTTGTTTGAATGTGATAGTTTTGCAACTATCACTAAAGTTTAGCATCTTTAGGGAAAAGGTCCAAAATTTATTTACTACCAAATGAAAACACTCTTGCACTGCTTAGGATTAAACAGGAGATTTTATGCTCAATTAAAACTGGCTGTGGTCTCAATTTAGATGGCAAATACACAAGCAGAGCAGTAGAATTTGGCTCAGTTCCTCCTATTAAAATTCTTAGTAGCTTGAATAGTGAAAGTTGGTCTGTCCTTCACTAATTGCTCACCTCTCTTCTCCTTTGAGGCAGAAGTGCATTTGGAAATACAAGAATAAAGTTCATGGGTGGATGAAGGGATAGTGAAAAAGGTAATGTAGGTTGGGTGGGGAAGAAAAGAAATCTGTCCTGAAATCTCTGAGCATGAAATTGCACACAATTCTTGGGAGGATAAAGGAGGCACCTCGTGGCAGCTTGCTAGTTGTCTCAATTTTCATTTTTCCTTCTGTTCTCAATAAAACCTCAGTGTGTCAGATGGGAAGACACTATGAAAAACAAAATGATATTTTTGATCCTCTATTGAGGCTGAATGTGGTCATGTTATCAGATTCAGGCAAGAGATGTTGGTTGAAGTGTTGTTTGAAAGCTCTAGGAAATGTCCTTGAAGAACAGATGTGGTCTATTTTGCCCTTCCTTCTTGGTCTTATTTTACCCTTTCTGCTGATTTGCCTGCCACTGATGTGACTAAGTACTTCCTTTCAGAAGGTAGAGTAATGAGGTGAAAACTCTGTTTGCTTGCCTGATTTTTACATGAAAGAGAAACATACTTCTATATCCTCTAAGATGCAGTCATTTGTCTTCCTCCCCCTCCTTCTCCTGCTCCTCCTCCTCCTTCTTCTTTTTCTTTCTCTTTTTCTCCTTCTCTTCTGCCTCACTTCTCTTCCCCTCCCTTCTCCTTCCTCTTCCTGTTCCTCTTCTTCCTTTTCTTCTCCCTTCTGCCTTCTTCTTTCTCCCTCTTCTTCTTCTCCCTCTTCTTTCTTCCTCCCTCCCCCTCTTCCTTTCTTCTTTCCTCTTTTTCCTCCTCTTCCTCTCCTTCTCCTTCTCCTTTTTTCTTCCTCTTCCTCTTTTTCTTCTTTTGACTTCAGTTGTGGATTTATTTATCTTTTTATTTGTTGGTTCTTTGTTACTTGTGAGAAAACACCCCCCCCCCCTTGTGTGTATGAGTATATGTGTACATGTGTATGCATAGCACATTTGAGGGATTTGGGGATGAAAGAATAAAGGTATAAGAACCAGTGAAAGATTGTTTCTGCAATCTTTCTACTTCTGGAGAGGAGAATTTGAGTTAATCAGAGGGATCTGCTCATGCAAAAAAATTATATTATCTCTCACCCTAATAGAGCTGTATAGACTGCTTCATAGTTCATGGCCTTCAAGAAACCTGTCTAGTGCTTTGCTTGTTTTTACCCCAGTGAATAACAGATGCTATAAAACCTTTGTTAATCACAGCATTTGTAGCCTTTCTTTATACATTAGTAGTATAACTCTAAAAACACAATTACTCAGGATGCCAGTGTGAGGAAATTACATAACTGGGAATACTAAGTCTGTAGTGAGTGTTTGGTCAACAGAAAACACTCAGTTATATATTAAAAACAGAAAACATTCATTTATATATTACAAATCAGTTTATAGCAAAAGCGGGTGTGGCAGTCTCCATGGATTTCAGGTAGGTATGTGTTGATGTATATTCTTGTTCTCTAAAGCAAGCCAAAAGTAAGGCCTGACCAAGAGAGATTAGAGTTAAAGAAAAAAGTGGGTTAGGTAGACCTAAAACTTCAGTTATCTGGTTTTCTGGTTTTATATTTATCTTATCTGTTCACAAGCTGCCTGTTGTTGAGGTCTAAAAAATATTCATTCAACGGTATTTATTGAGCACTTTTTATATGCTAAGGCTTGGCTACAGTCCTAGGGGAGACCAAGAAAAGGACAACAAGCAGACAAAGAAAAGTTTTAGATCTGCATTTTTTAAGTAGTACAGAATGTATATTTTTGTAGGCCTACTACTAAACAAACTATATGGAACACTGCTTTATGCTTGAAAAGGATGCTTTTTGAATCTCTTTATAGAAATTACTTTCTTATTTTCATTTACCATAATTGTTCTAATCAAAGCTTAGGGGAAAATGTGATTACTGAATTTAAAGTTGTTTATTAAATGAGTATACATAAGAAATATAAATTAAAAACAATAATGTTTTAAGACTAGAAACTAAAAACATTAGTATCATACTAGGAAGTTGCTGTTTTCAAAAACATTTTATAATCTAAAATTTCATTTTATAGTGTCTGAATAATAATAAAGCCTGAAATGGTGATTTTGAAGGCAATGAAAGACCTAAAAACTTTAATATGAATAAAAACCGGAAGCATGTGGTAAAGCCTGCACTTATCAGCAACACAGTGCAGTCTATTGACATATCTTGTCAGCTATTAACAAAGCTGATTTACTAAAATGTTTATGATATAGGTATTATTGGACAATACCTTTAATCTTGGGTTTCCTATTATAGATATTAGAACTTTTGTGTCCATATTTTACCTATGATAACTTTCCTCTTAGAGCTCTTCTCATGTTACCCACAATTACAGGTTTACATGGCATTTCCTAATAAGGATGCGAGTTTCAAGAATAAAGGTCAGGTCTTACTTATATTTGTGTTGATACCTCTTATTCTTTGTAGGTGTTCTAGAATTGAGAAAATGCCTATCAATCAATGCATATGGTATGAGCATAATTCAGTGCTGTGCTTCTACAGTATAACACATACACATTCATATACCCAGAGACACTGAGAGACAGAGATGTTCACAGCATGATAATCAATGACTTGTAGTTTTCATTGACTCTAAATTTTCTCTGTTTCTACAAACTCTTGAGGAAACACAATTTGATAAGCTTGGTGGGGATCATGGAAAACAGAAATCAGGAAAAGGAAGGGAAACAGGGGTGGGAAAAGATGGAGGGAAATGGGAGGTATTAGGAAGAAAATTGATCAAATTATACCATGTGCCCGTATGAATATATCACAATTAATCCTGCTATTGTGTATAATTATATCACGCTGATAAAAAATTAGTGAACTAATAAAAGGAAAAAAGAAAACCACAGAAATCAGGGTGGAGTGGTCATGATTTTAGTTATGTAATAGACTGATGGAGCTATGTAGTAATGGCATTTTGAATAGCACAGAGACCATAATATTGAAAGAGTGTAAATCTGTGTTTGATTCCAATTCTTTCAACCTTTTGCTTCTCTGAGTCTTAAATCTCTTTTATAAAACACACATATCTTTCTCATAAAATTATAGAGAACATCAAATAATGCAATAAATGAGAAAGCTCTCCTCACATGATATATGCTACATTCAAGGAGCTTAATAAACCTTTGTGTAATCTAAACCTAACATAAGCATTAAATTGTTCCTAGTCATTTGATTAAGGAACATTCTTTGCCTTTCTCCTTTTGAAAGTGTTCTTTTCCTCTGCATATCCTTTTATGTACTATTTTTTCAGTTAGCTTTTGCAAATTCTAGCTACTTTAAGCAGTAAGAAATTTTTAAAAGGTAGATAGTTCTCAGAATCTGTTAAGGCTAGAAATTCAGTTTTGTAAACTATGCCTAACTGGTCCAGAGAGATCCTTCAGCCACTTCTTATGGGCAACAGCACTACCAGGACCATCACAAGACACTATTCCAGGATGCCAACACTGTGATTTTGGAGTGTTATTGACCCAGAGTCGAGTCCACATAGTTTAATGACTGCATCTGACTGGCAAAGGATTTACATCTTGGATATAAGAGAAATTGGATAAGTGAGGTTCTGACTCCTATTTTGGGGACAAGAGTCTAAAGGGGAGGAATTCCGCCAGCATAAGAAAGTTGTTGAAAGGTTCTACATAGTTAAATTCATTACTACTACACCCTGACTTCTGGTTTTTTTCCTCTTTTATTTGATAAATGTTATTGGTACATTATAATAATAAATAAGATTGGGATTTATTGTGAAATATTCATACACGTGCATAACATAATTTGGTCAATTTCCTTACCTAGTACCTTCCATTTCCCTGTCCTCCCCTCTCTGTTTCCATGATCCCCTTTCTTTTCCTCATTTTTGTTTTCTATGATTCCCACAAAGCTTAACAAATTGTGTTTCCTCAAGGGTTTCTAGAAGCAGAGAATCTAAAGATATTCATTTAAAGGCAGAAATATGAGAGTCAATAAAACCCATAAATCATTGATTGTCATGAGGGTCCATCTCTATTTCTCACTGTCTCTCAGTGTATGAATGTGTGTGTGTTATATTGTAGAAGCACAGCACTGAATTATGCTCATACCATATGCATTGACTAATTGACATTTCCTGAATTCTAGAATACCTGCAAGGAATAAGAATTATAAATGCAAACATAAGTAAGACCTGTGACCTTTATTCTTGGAACTCACATCCTTATTAGCAAATGTCATGCAAACCTGTAATTATAGGTAACTTGAGAAGAGCTGTAACAGGAAATTTTTTCTAAATTTATATTATTCAGTTGATCACATTAATTTCACCTAGAAAGGGAAGAAATTAAAAATTTTATAAATATAATTTTATAGAACTGCTAACTTAAGATTCACATAAAAGTAATGGCCATCAATTTATCAGGCATGTACAAAAGACTTCCTGAATAAATTGTTAGACTGTAGAGAACCTTTGAAATGTAAGCTAGAGGGCAGCAGTGCACCATTGAACAGTCATCACATAGCAGCTGAGTGTTCATTACAAAGTCTATTATTAAACATGAAAGTAACCAGATCATAAATGAATGAAAATTGAGAAGATGTATTAGGGATACGACATTTATAATCACATGACTTGTATTTGAGTATATTTAGGTTAACTGATATTAAATTCAGGCTCAATATCAGAGAGGAGAGGAGACAGAGCATAAGAAGGGTATAATATTACTGACACTGAAGGGTGTGTTCAGGAGACATTAGGAATATGAAACCGTGGAAACATCAGCTGCTTTATGTGCTGCCTGAAATGAGACCAGGGTTCTTGAATTCTGGATGGCTTTACATTGGATTTGGAGTAAACAGGTCCAAAAAAGTCTAAAAAAGTAATATTTTTTACCCCACCAAAATGATTATTTAAATATATTTTAAAATGCCTAATGTTAAATAACCTGTGAAAATAATGCTGGAAAAATATATATTTTGTTACTTATTTGTAGGGCACGTAAGTGAATCCGATTATTAAAACCTCTGAAACATTTGCAAGTTAAATAAATTATATCAAGTGTTAGTTTCTTCCTCTGATCACCAAAAACATATATATCAACACACTTTTTAATGGAATGTGAATAGAAATTATGACAATGTCTGAAATGGAAAAAGAAATATTGGTACTAAATTGTTTTTCAAGTTGGACAACATGTAGCATTTCTATTCTAGCTAATAAATAATTATTTTTTAGGAGCCATTCTTGTGTAAATTATTGAAGAGGTAAATGGGTGCAAAACTTAGACAACACATGTTTGCCTCCCATGAGGAGCTTCCAACTTGGAGAATTATATTTCTAAATGTTTGTGGCTCTAGCAAAGAACCTGTGTGTTGAAGAGAAGAACAAAACAGCATAGACAGGGGTGACATGAATCAAATAATACCAGGGCCTTGGCTGGACCACAGATTTCCTCCAACTACATTCCCCCCAGATGGTGGGAGTCATCAGATCCCATGCCTCCAGGACTTGAAAAAGGAAAACAAGCATGGCTAAGAAGAAGAGAAGAAAGCTAACACTAACAGGGCCTGTCAGGCTGTCCTGCTTCCTTAACTCTCTGCCAGCAAAAGGGCGATTTACCTCAGCCTCATCACTTCTCTTCCTAACTTCTGCTTGCAGTGCAAAAGGAGTCCCTCAGTACTCTCAGGAGCTCAGCCTTTTGACCTTCTCAGATACGCTTTTTCTACTATATCTCCAGTATGTCCCTCACTTGATGTATCTTTTCCATCAGAAGTTAAACATGATGACATATCCAACCTGTATAACACACAGACACAGATACATACACACACACACGCACAAAACTCCAAGGGGGAAAAATATTAATCTCATGTGACTTTCTCACTTCTTTCCTTTTTAAATCAGATTCATTGTTGTGTTATGTATCCTTATCAGACTTTTTACTATTTGCTCCTCACAGCTTCTCACCACTGCCCCAGATATTTTGGTTTCTCCTCCACCAATATACTCCAGTTGCTATCACCAGGGTTATCAGGAACCTGCCTCCTGTTAAATCCAGTAGCCATGTCTTATTCTTTATGTTTCATGACCAATCGACAGGCAGGATTTGACACCATTCACTTATGCCTATTTGTAGAAATGGTTTTGTCTTGAAATGAAGATGCCACAGGCTCTAGGTTTTCTTCTTTCTCAGATTGCTTACAATCTCCTGTGAATGCCTCTCTGCCCGAAATTTATTGTTCACCATTATTCAGGATCCTTCCACTCTTGGGCCTCTCTCTGTTCTAAGATGTGTGCTTACACCATCATATGCATTATGAATACTATGTTTCATTTTTTAAGACTCTTGGTTAGAAGTAATAGAACTCAAAATGAACTTGAGTAAACAGAAGGAGAATTTTCCTTTCTTTTCTTTCTTTCTTTCTTTTTTTTTTGGTAGATTCTTTTTTTGAGAGAGATAAAAGAATGCTTTCTGGACACTAGGACCTTAGATGCAGGTAGGTTTTAAGGATGGTTCTGACTAGGGACTGAAGCACTGGAGATAATCCAGAACATAATTTCCCCTCGTTCTCATCTCTGTGTTTCTGTTTATGCTAGTATCATGCTTTCTCACCTGTTGTAGACTGGCTTGCTTTATTTTCTCAGCATGATGAAAAATGTCTGCTGAAATAGCAGCCCAAATCCACATCTTTTATGTTCAACAAGAAACCTGTCTGAACCTAGATACTCCTAGTCTTAAATCCAAATTTCTTGGTTTAGATTGGACTATGTTTTTATTCCTCATGCAGTTAACTGTGACCTGGAGGGGAGAAGTCACATTGTACAAACTTGGCTGCTATCTCCGTTAAAATATGGATGAGCCAGGCAGGGGTAATCTTTGTGGGATGGCATGAAAAGCCAGTGGGTGCTAGTGAAGTCCCGCACTTTGAATTTTTATCTACATGCACATGACTGCTAAATCAATTTCCCAAAATGCACCTTCATTTGAATGTACTAGAGGCATCTTGATCTCCACATACCCAGTTGTCCAACTCATGATGTCTTCCTCAGCATTTTGAATTAAAATTCTACTGTTGGTACTCTGGTACTCTAAGTTTTCACTGATTTTCCTTTAGGAGAAATTCCTTCTCATGCCTGGTCATAGGTCATCTGCAATGGAGATGACCTAGGAGAGCTGATGGGGCATATGCTCTTTTCCCGTCACATAGTCAGGGCCTCCCTTAAATCCCTCCTCCTGTGAACTAATGCCACTTCAACTCTTTGTGGCACCATAGAGACTCTCAGTCTCTGCCATGTCTTCCATCCAGCAAAGGGCCTCAGTGACCCACTGGCAGCTTCAGCTATGGCTTGCCTTCACCCCACACATCAAGGCTCACAGCAGGCCTGATATCCCTCTATATTCTTGGCATGTGATCTTGACTAAGTAAATTATTTGTTTTTGAGCCACAATTTAAATGAAGGTAATCCTTACTCACAGCAGCAAATTTATTAAAATAATTCTTTTCTTTTGGTACAAGGGATTGAACCCAGGGGTGTTTAACCACTGGGCCACATCCCCAGCCCTTTTTATATTTGTATTTTGAGACAGTGTCTTGCTAAGTTGCTTAGGACCTTGCTAAATTGCTGAGGCTGGTTTTGAACTTGCTATCCTCCTGCTTCAGCCTCTTAAGACACTGGGATTACAGGCTCTTTTTTTTTTTTAAATTTAAAAATACTACACATAAAATCAGAGCATGTTGCTAAGAAACTTCACAAATATATTGTGTAAAATTCTTTTGGACATTCCTTTAAAAATTTGACACTAAAATAGTGAATGATTTAATCATTTAGTACTTAGACTGGAAACTGCTGTGAGTTGGATTAACAGAAGCCTAAAGTCAAGTGGAGATTAAAGAAACTTCTTGACTGAAATCTGCAGAAAGCATGAGCATTTGAATTGGATGCCTCGTGTACTTTATCTATTTCAACTTCTCTTTGCTTCTCTTAAGAGTATGAGACAACAAAGATTTAATTGGTAAGTTCATCTGTCATCATTGAGACTTACGGTAATGTGAGATAAAATGGACCCTCCATTCAGGGATACTCAAGTATCCAGTCTGGGAAGCTTTATATTATACGGTGACCTAATGGTCTCGTTTCATTTTGATCAGGAGTTAGTCATTGTCATTGCACTTTGCATGTTTACCAGAGCTTGCTCTTTGTCCTGTTGGTGTGAGAAAAAATAGTGAGAAAGTGAGGTAGTATCAGGAATCAATGGTTGCAAGGATGCCCCAGATCAGCCCTGTTCAAAGTGGCTCAGAGTGCGGTCCTTGCAGTAACTGAAGCATCCCCTGAGCTTTGCGCTTTGTAGAAATGCAAATTCTCAGGCCTAGAAATATGCATTTCCACTAGTGCTCCAGGCAATTTCTCTGCATGCTTAAGTTTGAGAAGCACTGTCCTGCAAGATCAAGATCTGTCCCGCTTGGTTCATAGAGATTTTCATTAGCCTGGAATCTAAGGGGGAAAAATAAAATCTCAAAGGCTTCTGCTGCTTTCAAGATGTGACTTCCATTCTTCTCTTTTCTTGTGCCTCTGGGGCTGACGTTTGTTATTCTAAACTGCAACAGAAGCTAAACAGCTGTTCTCACACCTAGGATATCTTCTTAATACCCAAGGAAGGCTTTTACATGCTTCAAAAAAGTATGTTATCTGCAGCACTATTAGGTGTACTGTGATGACTATTAATCAAGTTTGTAGTGAAGACAGTTAAAAGCTTCTTGACATATGAATGATCTCACTTCACTTCATCACTTACTCCTTTGAGGAAGGAGAGAGACTATAAAAAATGGTCTCTGATTGAATGCCTTCCACCTTATTTGGTTTGGGTTATTGTTAAGAATAGAATTTCGGCAGTATATTTACCCTTATTGAGCTATCTGATTGTCCCAAGAGGAAAAATTCTTGCTTGAGCAAGAGCTTCTGTCATTTTTGTTCGGTACTGGTTGGAGTTAGGCAATGCCTCTTGCTTCTCTTTAATAATAAGTTCAGTTTTTCTTAGGACAGAAACAGCCATGTCTGAATATGTGCTCATAACAGGAAAACATAATTTACACATTGCCTTTGTCCATATTCCTGTAAAGGATCCTGAAATGCATTATTAATATTAGATTATTAATATTAGATATTCTCTCTTTCTCTCTCTCTCTGTCTCTCTCTCTCTCTCTCTCTCTCACACACACACACACTAATGAGAGACAGGGAAAAGTGTATTTTCCATAATAGATCTAAACCTTCTCACAAAAGCATACACAAAGTACAATTTGTTTTGTTTTTGTGATGCTGTGATTGAACCCAGGGCTATGATTTGCAAAAGCTCTTGGTCATTATGCCTGTTGAAAATGACTAGTTGTAGAGTCATATAGAACAATCTCTGGAATTTGATGGCCTCAGTTGATGTCCCACCTCTACAACTCAGAGTCCTTGGGCAGGTTTTTAAGAATGTCTATGCATAGCTTCTCTCTCAGTCAAAAGAGGATTATAATAAAATCAGAAAACTTATTAATGTGAGGATTTAATTAACAATTGCATGAAAAGCCACTAAAATAGTATCTGGCTTCCATTAAGCATACATTAAGTATGTGTGGGTGAACTACAAAATTATTAATATTTGTAACAATAGAGACAGTGAGAATTTCTCTTTACTTTGTCTATACAGTTAGAGACCTTCCAAGTTGGGGATTAAAGCTTAAAAGAGTATTTCTCTTAGGGACAGTTATGGTGGAAAATATATAAAGAAAGCAAGAGCAGGTTCAGGTGTAGTCATTCCATCTCTATGTCTTCTGGTTTCTAGGTTTGTTTTCTTCCTTCCCATTTTCAGTAATTCTCATTGCTCTAAACAGGAGAAGCAACACTTTTTGAGTGTGTGCGATTTTTAAAAATTTATTACTTGCAGTAGACTTCAAAGGCATTTAATCTATGACTGACAGAAAATATAATGGTGTATCTGATTCAAGCAGTCCTGCAAATATCATTATTCACAGTTATATTCTATACGCATGTAAGAAGTTGTCAGCATTCACAAATGGAAATTTCTGAAGGAATCCCAGGTAGCATGGACTTTCATCTGCCTGTAAAGTTGAAAGGAATCTTGCTAGCACATTAAATCACAATGAATTTCTTGAACAATAGAAAATACTGACATACCAGGGCTATTCACTCATTTTCTTACTACTAAATACATTTTTGTGATAAGTTATAAGAGAAATATGCAGGATTTAAAAAAGTCAGATTTGAATAATTTATACCAAGGACAAAACCCTAACATATACAAAAAATGATGTTTGACACCAAGGTTTCTTCTGAAAAGAACTCATTTTATTAGATTTCAAGGAAAGCAAGCTTATTCTAAAGAGTAACAGATTTATGATAACCTTTTAAACAAAAGTTCTTTCCCAAAGAAGAATATCTACAATTAAATCTAGAAAAATTATAAGTTAATAATGGTATTTATACCAAGAAACATGTTATATCTTCTTCTTGTATAGCTTATATAAATTATAGCTTCTTTTACATAATTTTCAAATTTGAAAATACTACCAAAGATGATGTATTATTTTCCTGAAAACTAAAAAATCATCCCAAGAATAATAATTTACTTTATTTTGTACTGTATAGTTTTATAGTCCAAATGATGGACTTTTTAAAATAGAAAATAAAATGTGGGCTAATTAAGTCCATACTCAATCTCCATGTACTTATAAAATACACTGGTATTTCTCCTCTCAGATTTAGCATATTTATACCATGTACTTTGGCACTAATTATTTTTGATAAGGGTGAAATATGTCATTCTTCTTACCGAAAGGAAGATTTGTAGCACTCATTTGGAACTGGCAGATGCTCTCCTGAGGTTCCCTCCTCATGACTTCCATGTAGAAACAGTGGTGCTTGCCACTGTTCATGTTTAGCTAAAGCCACATCTCAGGCTACAGAAGGGCTTCTAAGTTAAATTCAAAGTGGATTAATAAAATTTAAAGTTTTGTTACTGTAGAGAGAGACAACAAAGTCCTCTGGGATCCATATTAAATCAGAGAGTTTCACCATAAAGTGACTCAGTTGGTTTCATGCTATTGCACGGTGATTAAGAGACTCACAATAAAGTTACACCATGAGCTTCTATATATCATAGAGTAAATCAATAGTATTTTACAATAGAATTACATGGTAAGCTTCTCAGTGCTTTACTCTAAATCAAGGGAGATTCACCTTTCAGCTTCTATGAGTTGCATGGCAAATCAGGAGTCTTTATTCATTTGAAAACTGGATAGTTATGCTTACATTAGACAATAATCCATAAACATACAATATCTGATAAGAAAGAAGTCTTATTAGCAAGACTTGCCTCAAGATAGCTAATGAGTTCCTCAAGAATAAATTAGCAGCCTCTACAATGTTAAATAGGAGAGTCAATTGGAGGAAAGAGGCCATGCTTATGGGAAGGTAAACAACAACTTCATGAACTACAAACTTAGGAAGAAATTGAGAGTTAAGAGAAGTCTTTCTGTTGTTGGGAGATGAGATGATGGTGGGAAAAGTGATTCAGGGAGAATGAGCAAGTTGAAAGAGAAAACAGGATGGAACACTGATTAAACTTCCATCCATCAATGAGTAAAATTCCTTCTTGCCAGCATAGTTATTTGATTCCATGGTCCTTTTTAATGAAAACATTTTTGGGGATATGGCATTCAGGAGAACCATTTTTGAAATATTTTATCAACCCTGAAACATTTTCCCGAGTCTGGATACTTCCTGCTTTTCAGCAGAGCACTATTAAATTTCTATTTAAATTGGGTGAATTCAGGTTGGGTTTTAGTTTATTAAAGAGAGCAGGAATTATAAGTATCAAATTTTATTTTCAAGTAATTTAGCTTATAAGATAATAAAATGCTTAGGACTTTTAGACAATTCAAAGTGTGAATTTTCTGAGTAGACACAGAACCAAATATTTTGGGAATGTAAAAGATACCAATTATTCCTTACCTTTCTTCTAAGGATGAAGAAGCATAGGCCCAGAAAATTTTATATGACTTGCTTAGGGCTGTTAGTTATTGGCAGAGCTGAATTTCTCTCAGGATCGGCTAATTCCCAGTTTAGTACTTCTTTTTAAAAATGCTGTACAATGTCAGCTTCTTAGTCTCCCATATTTAAATAGAATTTTTGTCTTGTCACTAGAACTTGTAAAATATTTTTACCCTTGAATCTGTCCTTTTATTTGCATTTTGCTGTGTTTTGTAGTTCCATTGGTTTTCTGCCTAGAGGAATTTTGAATTAAATTGCCGTTTAGGTTCTAAATTTGTTTTAAAACTCATTTTGAATTGGATCATAAAATTTTGAGCTTGTCCTGGTTGAATCTGGGCCCATCCCCTGATTTAAACTGACTTAGACATAGAGATAATTTTCAATTTTTCTCTACTTCCCAATCACCAGTCAGACTTTTGCTGTCCTGTTTTATGTTCTTATGACAGAAACTGAGGAAAGACTCTCACATTTTGAGGTGATTTTTATAGCAGCTTGGGCCAGATTCAAGTACATTAAGGGGGAGGGAATCATGAGTGAGGAGTACATTTTATATAAAAGGTATATTCAAAATTGTTCCAAAAAACACCAGCAGGTGTGACTGGTTCATAGTCCTTCATTCTTTTGTCACCTCATCAGCTTTGCTTGCCTGACCCTGAATGGTCACTGTCATCAGTGTCAGCAGCTGGCTTTGTGTCTTCTCTCAGGAATCGGAGTTAATCCCCAACTCAACCTAAAGCTTTTACCCTCTACTGCCTTTTGGGAGTGGGGTGACAAGAAAATGCAGTAAAAACACATTGAACCTTTAATAATATTTGAGATTTTCATTTTATGTACTGTATGTCTAATCTTACATAGACTAAATGGGAAAAGTTATCTGGAGCCTAGAACTCCTAATAATTTTGCCTTCCTTTCTTTTCATCACAGTCCTAAAATACATAAGGGGATAAAGCTTTATATATATATATATGTACTGGGGATTGAACCTAGGGGCACTTTACCACTGAGCCACATCCTCAGCCCTTTTTATTTTTGATTTTGAGACAGGATCTTGCTAAGTTACTCAGGGCCTTGCCAAGATGCTAAGGCTGGTTTTGAAATTGTAACCCTCCTTCTTCAGCCTCCTGAGTTGCCTGGAATTACGGATGTGTGCCACTGCACCTGGCTTAAGCACAATTTTTTTAAAGGAAGACTTCATAAGTCTCTGTGCATATGTATCTCTGAGTTTGTGTGTGGATATGTGTAAGCAAGTCGGAAATAGAAAATCATCTCCATTTCTTTAAATGACTGAAAGTATTTACAATCAGCTTAAGTATAAATGAATGAAATTTAAAAAAAACATTTTCTTCCACATTTCAGTTTTGGACACTTGAATATTTTGGTTCAGTGGAAGACAGGCCACTCAGAGACTGAAGACCCAGTTTCCTGATTATTGCTGTAGCAACATTTGAGCTGTAGACTACATATGTTATCACACTCAGGGTGACAGCGCTACAACTGTCTCCCAAGAGTGGATCAAGGAACAGAGAGGAGTGAACCACCAGACAAGCAAAACAAAACAAAGCCAGATTGATTATTTCCACTCCTTAATGCAGTGGTTTTCCACTTTCCCTGCACTTTGTAGTTACCTGGGAAGCTTTAAAAAATGCTGCATCTCAGGTCCCACCCACAGACATATGGATGTGATTAATCTGGGAAAGTCTTGAGCATCAGGATTTTAAAAATCTTAGAAGGTGATTCTAACGTACAGCTGAGTCATTCCTAATCTTGGCCTTGGGGAATATTGACTATCAATTCTGCTTTTGATTTAGCCAGTGGTTTCCAAACTTGCTGCGAATGAGAATTCTGTCAGAGACAGAATCTTAGGCCTCTTTTCAGCTTAACTAAACAGAATTACTTAAGGGTGGGCTCCTCCCAAATCTGCAATTAATAAAATAACTTTTCAGTGATCTGTTATGTAGCCAGTTATTGAGAAACAGAACTGCTCTGACAATTACTAAATTAATTTTTGCTGGCTAATGTCCATAGCGCTCCACAGGAACTTCAGCTGACAGTACTGTTCATAGCTGAAGAAGGGGAAAGAGGACTGTAGGGAAGTAAAAGTTTTGCTGGAAAACACCTTCTGGGGGCGGGGGAGGAAGAATAGGAGATATAGGAAAAGATGAGAAATAGGTTGTGCAAATTTAATACTATATAGTAATAAACCTATCTTTTGATATATACAGAAATCAATCTAATAACCCCAGAATTTGGAGCTGGATTTGCATCCTGGGGCTGCCACTTGCCATCATGCAAACTCAACAAATCTATGCGTTTAGCTATGATGAAATGTGTGCAAGAGCAACTCCTTTGTAAGGTTATTATGAAATGACATGTGTAGGGTGCTTTATATAGTCTTCATGGAGAGGGCACTTAGTAAGAAGCTGCCATTATTTTTATACTGTACATATAAATTTTGTTCTTAGTGGTAATACATGTAGAGAAGATGACAAGGAGAGGATAATGAAGCAGAAGCATATCAAGCCTGGAACAATCATAAAGCTTAATTGCAATCTATTAAGAAAAACAAAAAATTCAAGGTTGTTTTTTTATTTTAGTCTCATTACATTGCTTTTAAAATGTAGATGGTCTCAAAACTGAAACTTTATTTTGAAATATTTCCTTTAGAAATCATTAGTATCTTCTAGCTAATCATCCAAAAAGCTTTGCAATTATCACCAGTATTATAATCATCATCCAAAGAATTATTATTTCTCCATTTTAGATATGCAAAAATAGCCCCAACGATCAATTTTGGCTTCATTATGTTGCATTTTCCTTTTTCTTTTCCAAATCCCTGTAAGTTTCTCAAATTATAGGGAAACATAATAAGTAAAACTTGACTCAGAAATTTATTAAATAGCATGTCTACTTAACACAATACATCAATTTTAATATATTCAGGCTTCTGAATAGTCCATATGAACAGCAATCTGGCTGTATTCCTTTTACTTCATTCGTAAAGCCTATGATTATAAATGGCAAAAAGACTTAAAACAGCACTTGGTCTGCTGATAGAAAAATCATCTAATCTACTATCCTCGTGGTCTAGTTTAGAGTAAGCAAAAGGACAAGGAAGATAGAATTTCTTGCTTTGTTAGTATAACTCATGTTAGGTCTGCTGGAGGTCTCACACTTCTTCTTGCGAGGCGGACACAGAACGTACAACATGGTGAACTCCACACGACTGCAGCAGAAGCAGAACATACAACATGGCTGACTCAACACAGCTGCGGTGGATGCAAAAACATCAGTTTGGAGCAGCTGCAGGGAATCAAGCATCAAGCAGCCCACGTGAGCAAAGGAGGAACCAACCAGACGCTGACACGTAAGCAGTAATGGCACCTCCTACCAATCAGCAGACTTTTCCTGACTCATCCCAGAAGGACTCTGACCTCAGCAGGATCCCCTGACCAACCCCAGAGAACACAGGACTCCAGACACCTCCCCTTCCTACCTCATAGCACTTCTCTTCCTGCCTTAAGCCTTTTTTTTCCCCCAGACCGGGCCCTTTAAATTTTCTGTACCATGGAACACTTGTGCAATTCTCCTGGACCCACTCTGTTAGAGGGGGAGTTCGCCTGGAAATGTATTTCCCAATAAAGCCTTTCCCAGCGGTTTTATTTACCACCTTTTGGTCTCCTGGCTTTACAATTCCCATCATACAATATCCTCAAGATCTGCAAGTGACTCATAAAACATTTTCCTTTTAGAAGCAACATACAATTAGTGACCAATTTTTAAAGCACTGTTTTAACTACCATTGGACATTGAAAAGTATAAAGCCAAATGACCAGATGGAAGTAAAACAGGACCGGAACAGGCTTTGTTCTGGGAAGAACACTCTTGGGCCACCCTCCCCCTGGTCACCAGGCTTGAGCCGGGAGAAAATGGCGTTGGAGCCTCGTGCCATACAGAATTTAAAGGGTCCCCCATCTGGAAAAAGGAAGGCTAAAGGCAGGAAGGGAAGGGCCTGGGGCAGGAAGAGGTGTTGGTCTAGAGTCCAGTGTCCTCTGAGATTGGTTAGGTGAGGCTGGTGAGGTCAGAGTCCTTCTGGGATGAGCCGGGAGTCATGGCGGCTTTCATGTCAGAGGTTACTGGGGGCTGCCATGTTGGCATGTTTGGCACATACCGTACTGCGTTAGGCGCCTGCGACTGATGGTGGCTGTGTGGGCGTGCCCTGCGCAGGCCCGCTGCTCGTGGCAGTGGCGGCGGACAAGGGGAGGAGGCGGTGGCCACGCAGAGCAGGAGGGAAAGTGAGGAGCTTTTAGAAAAGTGCCCCCAGGGGCCGAGCGCCCCGGCAGGGCTGCGTGACCAAGCAGAATGTGGGGAGCGAGGTGGCTGAGAACTCCCCCCGCTCTGGCTCCCTCTCCGTTGGGGCTGGAGTGGCCATTTTCCATGTGTGCCTCTGACCTAACAAAAAGCACAATAAGAACAATTAGTAGAGAAAGACAACAGGGCCTCTTTGAATAGGGATGTGAGACACATGAAACACACTGCCATCTGTTCTCTAGGTGAGTATGGTCAGTGTGAGAAAGAACGGAAGAGGTCAAATTCATGTAAGAGCTGGAGGTTATGGTGTGAGAGTTTCCAGCTTCAAGTATCAAGCAGTGCTGCAAAGCAAAAGCTAGAAATTAATTGGTTTCCAAGATAAGGAAGTAAGGCTTTCAAGTAGACCTCTATAATGAAGGGAATTTATAATGTATACCATCAACATTTGTAATGTTGATGGGGAGGAGCTTATTGTAAGTAGTTTGTATTTAATTATAACTTTTAGAAAATTTAGCTTAGATCTGTGATTCATTTTCTCATGACTCTCACTATTTTTGAGAGACTGGGCCAAAGCAATTACATATTAGGATATGCTAGGTGCCAGGCATTCTTCTCAATATCTGAACAGCAATTGTTAGATGAGAGCTTAATATGCCTTTTATTGTTCATGCAAAAAGAGTAGTTTCTGCAAATTGAACTCATATAATTAATGAAATTACAGATTCTTTCAGGTTGGAGGAATCAGGTTTTTTCAATGAGTGAATTCTCCATACAATTTTTTAATCAGAATAAAGAATAATCTAAGAGCCTAGATGCCAGTAGGGGTCTCTCAGGGCAGCACACATCTGGTCATCCTTCACAGGGGAGATAACTTGGTAACCTCTGCCCAAGCTCTGTAGCATGCTTCCTGCTTCAGATCTTGGATGCCAAAATAAGCATCTATGAGTCTCATGTTTGTGTGGTGACATCTTATATGCACAGTATTTTTCTCGTGAAAGACCCCAAGCAGGAGTCCTATGAAAGACCCCAAGCAGGAGTCCTTCGTCCTGAGGGGAGGCCCCAGCACAGTGACCAGTCCAGACCACAGGATGCAAAAGCACAAGGCAGCTTTATTGTTCACACAGGCGCCTGCGGACGCTTCAGCCGTTCGGTAGACTGAGCGTGCCGGGCAAGGGAGGTCACCCCCATTTA